>JBBYHL010000019.1:4350367-4372459 GCA_038381835.1 Adansonia madagascariensis | reverse complement strand
GAGCTATCGGCAAGCTAAGTTCAAATATCTTAATGTCTCTACTTGAGTAGCTCGAGAGCCTATTTGATCTTTGTTATTTTAAATATATATATTTTTATTATTTTATTTAGTTTTGAAAAATCACAATTAGAACCTAAGTGCAAATAATCAAATATGAGAGTTGAGCTCTTTTTTTCATTGACATGACACGTTCTATTTGTATAAAAAAAATTACATGCCTGTATGACATGACCGATCAATATAAAATACTCTAATATTCCTCTTTTATCGTATATTTCATACACTGCACTAAATAGATATCATATTCATAGAATACAATTCTATTTTCAAGATGGTTAGTGGTGAAATGGTCGACGCACATCCTGTAGACAGTTAGAGCACTTGATTTCCAAAATGAGTTCATTGAATGGGTTAGCACATGCCTCACTAACTCTAGATAGTCAGTTGCAATTAATGGAGGGCTAGCTGGCTAATTCCATGGTGCCAAAGGAGTTAGGTAAGGGGACCTATTATCCCCTTACCTGTTTGTAATTGCCATGGGGGTGCTCTCATGTCTTTTGAACACTATTGTCACCCATGGAGCCTTCTACTATCACCTAAAATGCAAGAAAATTAGCTAAACATACTTTGTTGATAACTTGGTTATTTTCTCCAAAGGGAGGACTGATTATATGGAAGCTATAACAAACATAATGGATCTGTGAATTTTCTGGACTGAAGCTCGATTAAGTTAAGAGTGAAATATTTGTAGATGGGATGAGTGAGGGAGAAATCTTAGACATTGTAGACAAAACTGGTTTCAAGCTTGGTTCCCTTGTCGTGAGATGCATGGGTGTGCCAATGGCAGCCAAGAGGCTTAGTGACAAATACTACCCTTCGTGGAGAGAATCACCCATAAAGTACAGGGATGTGCAACGAAACACTTGTCCTTTGCTTCTAAAGCTCTCGCAATCTGTAATCTTTAGTATCTAGAACTTTTGGTGAAGGAGCTTTATCTTACCATCCAGAGTAGTGAAGACAATAACTCATATATGCGATGCTTTCTTTTGGAAAGGAAAGAATGGCAATGCAAAAGGTGCTGGGGTCAATTGGCAGAGGATGTGTCTCTCTAAATCTAAAAGAGGATTAGGGATTAAGAAGGTTGTTTCCTAGAATCAGACATGCATATTAAGGAACCTGTGGCTAGTGTTTACCAAGTTGTATCCTTGTGGGTAGCATGGATTACTAGCTATGTTGAAAGACAAGAATATCATGGAACTGCTTTCAACACAAAGGTTGGGTTGGAGTTGGAAGAAACTTCTACAACTGAGGCCTATTGCACTCAATTTCATCCAACAGCAAGGAAGTTGATTGATTTGGAGACAGTTTGGATCTAATTACAAGACTACCTTAATTTGGAATGAAATAAGACACTAGCACTCAATTATATCCTGGTTGGCAACTCTTGATAGACTACCTACCAAGGATAGAATGCGATCTTGTGGTATTGGAATTTTTACGACCTGCTTACTTTGCAATTGTGAAGAGGAGTAGGAGACATGTTTTTTAGCTCCGAATATTTAAGATAGTTGTGGTTGGTTTAGAGTACTCTCTATTTGTGGTGAGAGTACAACAATGAGCCCATAGCAAGAAAAGTTAATGCTATGAATAAGATCAAGGGGAAAGCTTTGAGTTAATTGATTATATTGCTTGGAACACGTACCTTTATCATATCTAGCAAAAGAGGAATGAATGCTTTAAAGGGGTCAAGGACCTGAGCAACTCGTATATAACCTCATAGTTAGAAATGCAGAAGACAAGTTAGATAGAATTAACAACCCGGGGAATAATCTTATAAATCGAACACTTAATACATGGGGTTTAGTAGAGAGTTATAGGTGTAAGAAGATAGAAACTAATTCTTGTTGTACAGATTTGTAATACTAGTAGGACATCTTGCTTCCCTTTAGATAAATAAACACATAGCTTATGAAATAAAAAAAAAAAGGATAAAATTTTATAAAATATTGTCAAATGGAAATTTAATATTTAACTTTTTTTGAAATATAATTATGTAACTTTTCTTTTTAAATTTATATATTAAAAAAATAATGCATAAAACACACGAGTTAAAACTTAATTTATTTGAAAAATATGATAGATTTGATTGTTTTCGTCCAAAACACGATTCAATCTGGTTAAAAGTAAGAGGTTGATTTAAGTTTAAGTTTACCAAATAAAAAATAAGGATCCAATTGCACATTTCATGTAAATTGGAGGGCTAAAGTTGAATATTCCCTTTTGGATTCCTATGTTAAAAAAAAAAAAAAAAAAAAAAAAAAACAGGTAATAAAATTAGAGCAAAAAAAAAAGCGCTGAGAAACAATAGACTCTGTTACCCTAAGGACATAACTCTTGCGGATGCTGCAGACTGCAGACAGTCACGCGCCTCTAGTGTCCGTGGCAGTAACTCTCTTTACTTTCTGAAACTGTGTCAGTCGGAGAGAAAAATTTCATTCTCTATCAATCGAAACAGAGAGTTCAATAGAAAAGAACACTGCAAGAGACAGTGGAGAAAAGTTTTTGTTTTTTCGTTTTCTTTTTTTCACCATTTTTTAAAATGAAGCAAATGGCGAATCTGCCTCAAACTCTATCCATGAACGTGCCTTTTGGGGGGCCCAGCGCTTCGAATCCAACTGCAGGCGGCGCTCCGGCTCCTAAGGATCGGAAAATGGCATCAGCGGAGCATTTGGTTCTCGACCTAAGCAACCCTGATCTCCGAGAAAACGCTCTTCTCGAACTATCGAGGGTAATCTAATCTAACAAAAAGAATTTATTCTTTTATAGTATTTGAATAAATGATTGTTCTTTTTCGTGTTCTATTTTCTTTGTTTAAAAAAGTAGGGTTATGGCTTTAAATAAAGCAGAAATTATGGCGAAATTTAATTTTAATTTTCTGTTTTTAGTTGAGGAGGAAACCAGAGAAAGTATATGCAAAGGTTTCATTTTTGATATTTTTGTTGCTTTCAATATATATATATATATATAAAATGGAAATGGGAATAGGAATAGAGAAAGCATCCTATCTAATTAAATATGTTACTTCTGTTTTGGGTAATTTTTGGGTTTATTTTTCTGAAGAGAATAAAATTCATGAAAATGGGGGTGTGCCTTAATGGGAGTTACCATGATTTTGGCAAAGTAGTCATTGATAATGTATGGAAATGAATACATATGAGAAAATGAGTGTGTTTTTCAGGCTTTGGAGGATAAGGACTCTTGAATTATGATATTGGTAATTTGGAGAAAAAACGATTCTGGCGGACAGTAATTCTTTGAAGTTTGGATTGAATTAGAAAAAAGGGTAGAATTAAGAATTTAAATATGTTCAGTCTAGAGCCTTAAAAATTTCAGACTGTTCTCGCTAATCTTTTCTTTATTGCATGATTTCAAGTTTTAGGAATCCTCTTGTTTTTATATGTAATATTTTTACTTAATATTGTATGAAAGTTTCATGCTATTTCTTATGTTTGGCTACTAAAGGCACGATGGCCTTGAAGGAGATCATATGTATTCTGCATTTTGTACTTTTCTAGGTTAATGCTCTCATGTCTATTCTCTAAGGAATGATGGGGTTAGGAACTGAAAATTGCTTTGGCTCTTTCCTTTTCTCCTTTCCTTCTGATGCGTTATAAGTTTTCTCATGCAATGCCTTTGGTTACATTTTAAAGCATTTAGCATTTCATTTTGCTGCTATTGCATGCATTATCTTCGTAATGATTCTGAGTATTGAGGTTGAAATACTTGTCCTACCTTGAATAGCAAATTAGTCTATAGTTAACTTTTCATCAAAGCGAGTGATATGGGCATTTTGGTTGTTGATTGAATTGAATTCATCATTTTCAAAAATAAAATGTCTGGGCAGTGGGTGTTATTATTTAATGCAGATTAAAAAATAGATAAATAGAGCCTGGAATTTTTGTGCAAATAGCTTAGTAGGTAATATGTGCAACTTAATCTCCTCTAATGTTCATTCTTTGTTTGTGGTTATACAATTTAGATGCTCATCATCTGTCTGTTACCACTATAAACTAGTGTCCACCTTTGGTTTATTTTTAGAGCCAGGAATTATTTCAAGATTTGGCTCCTTTCGTGTGGAATTCGTTTGGTACTATAGCTGCGCTCGTAGAGGTATGCCTAATAAATTTGTTTTTGTTTTTATTTTCAGAAGAGAGAATTATTTCAAGATTTGGCTCCATTATTGTGGAATTCTTTTGGTACTATTGCTGCACTTTTACAGGTAAGCTGTTTATATTTGGTAGTTCCAAATTACTCACCTCTTTCCTCTCCTTTCCATTCCTTTTCTCTGCAATTTTTGTACTTTCTTATTCACTGTCCTCGATTGAGCTTGATAGAGAACTTGATCAGTTTAGTTGATGATCTTTCTTCAATTGAGTTATTGATACTACTGCCGTTGTTTTCTATGCTTTAATTATGGTTCATATCTTTCAGAAGTTGATATTTTTTGTTTTTATGATGGAGTAAGTTAGTACCGTAAGGTTAGACTTGAATGCCAATGAAAGTGAGGATAGGCATATTATTTGAAGTTGAAGTGAAATAAAGTAGTATTATTTCTCAAAAATAGAACACAAAAGATGGTATCTCGTTGTTAGGTAACATTCCTGTGCATCTTAGTAACATGCTTCATTTAGCTAATCTGTGGATATTGTGTGATTACTGCTGATTTGTCAGTGTACTATTTGAGTGTTTCCATATTTGATTTTGGCTATTTTAACAGATTTTACAATTTTCAACATTTTTTATAAACGTAAAGCTGTGAATTTGGTTCTTTTTTCTTTTCACAGTTGTTTGTAGTATGTCGAATTCTTATGTGGTGCAGTTTCATTCAGTTGTGTGTATTATTTCTCATATAACTCATTTGTAATATATTCCCTCCTTTAGGACCAAGTCAGTAAGAAAGGGAGTAGAAAAGGTGGAAGTGATTGTATTAAAAGGGGATAAGGTAGAAAGGCTTTTTACTTTTTGGCTAATGAGAAACTGCTTATCGGGATAATAACTGCAAGTCAATTTTTACTTCAAATTAAGGGTATATCTGATATAAATTGAACTTTTGGTTTATTTTACATTTTTATCATACACATGGGAAATGTTATTTTACATGGAAACATTTCAAATCATGGATTTTTTTTGTCAAAACAAGTGGATTCTTCTCGCTGAGTCTAATGAACAATTTAGACATGCTAGATGGTTCTTATATATTCTTTTATTAATTAAGTGGCAACTTGGAAATTGAAAAATTATTGCGGTTCGGTTTTACTCTGCCTCAGTTTCTTGATGTTAAACCATTTTTACTTCCAGGAGATAGTTTCTATTTATCCTGTTCTCTCCCCACCAAATCTAACTCCAGCTCAATCAAATCGAGTTTGCAATGCCCTTGCTCTACTTCAGGTGATACGTTTTTGGCCTTTTCTAGTGCTTCTGTTATATTTTATTTTTACTTCACTAATAGTAACTTATTACTCAAATGTTACCTTTTAGTTTGTTTTACACTTTTTTTCTCATATTGTTGTTGGAGGGGAAAAGAAGATAAAGTTTTGCGCAATTTTTGTTTATTATTGTATTTGTCAATTCAAAGGCACTGCTAATGCATCATAATTTTATCTTTTCTTACAGTGTGTAGCTTCTCATCCAGACACAAGGATGTTATTCCTCAATGGTATGTTCTTATTTGATGAGCTTGTTTGGTCTTGAGATATTTACTTTGTTGTTTAGCACATGAAAGAGATAGTTACTTGTTTCTCTGTGCATTGCATTTCTTTTTAGTTGGTTCTTGAAGTTCCATTGAATATCAGAACATTGTGTGATTAATTATGGATTATCCTCTGAATGCTGTCATAATGCAATTGCCTCTGAGTACCTGGTACAAGGTATTCTATTGAGATTTACCGTTGCCAAAATCATAGAAGTGGAATATCCCTTTGGAGGGAGCATAACAGTTGGAGATGGTGGATTAAACATTTTGAGTGACAGTTGAAATATTATTTTCACTATAAGATATCATTTCTTAAGGAAAATTGTCCTATACACTGGTAGTGGAATTTTAAACTCCACAGGCATGGTTAAATGGACATATATGAAAATTAATATTAAATGGAGGTGTTTCAACGTTTCTTGTGGATTTTAAAACTCCAATGAAGGTATATATAGAGGAACAATCCTTCTTTTAGTGTGGTTATTCGTTAAAATTGGTTTTATGCTGCTAAAGCAAAAGCACCTCTATAATTCTGAATTATTAAAAACTTTATTTAAACTGGAAGTCCAGTGAAAAAGACTGCTTGAAAATTCATGAACTATAATTTAATGCATTTTCTTAGTCTTTGAGCTTTTTAAAAGAGAAGAATATTGATAGAGGGTGTAAAATGGTTTCTTGATTGTTCTTTATTCTAAGGTTATAAGGGCAGAAAGCTTGAATTTATGGTGGATATTCATGTCATTGTCTTTTCTAGGGAGCTTTGAACTAGAAGTCCTTTACTGCCCAACCTATGCCCTTCGGGCTGTGTGCATAGCTTGTTCATAGAGGATGTGCATTGTGTTGGTGTGTCCACATCATCACTTTGTTGCTTAGCCCATTTGCTGGTTTTTAGTGTGTTCTTTTCACCCCTTTTCTGCTCCTCTCCGTAAAACAATTTCTCTGGCAATTTTAAATGCTTATACATTCGTGATGTTACTTTCTTGCTTCCTGTATTTGCATTAACAAATGACAGATATTCTTTTGATCACCTATATAAAATTGTAAGTGTTCTAACTGAAGCCTTTCACAAATTATTTTCCATTTTGCAGCTCATATACCCTTGTATCTGTATCCTTTCCTTAATACTACAAGTAAATCCAGGCCTTTTGAGTACTTGAGGCTTACTAGCTTAGGGGTCATTGGTGCCTTGGTGAAGGTAATCCATTCTTGCTTTGAATTAAGTTGATTGAGTTGCCAGCAATGTGATCTTCATGGATTAGAATGCCATTATACATTTTACTAGAACATGCTAGGCTGAAGGAAATGCATGATCAAAGAAGAGTGTGAAAGAATTCTAATCAAAGCAAATCATGGGGAGAATTGAAGTGTCCTTGTATAAGATCTATTTTAAAAACATAGAGAATCATAAAGATGTTGTTTACCCACTGCTATAATGTAGGATATAGGGATTTTGCATGATCTGCAATAAAAGATTATAAACTTGGGTGGCAGCTTCCGGGGACTTTTTGTCAATGGGACTTGCATTAATTGTTTTATAGTTAAGCCTTTCATAGCTATTCTAGGAACCTGTCTGTAATTTGGTTTCTAAGTATGTATCACTTGGAACCCTCTGCTACCAGCACGAATTATCCATTTCTTGTTTATTAGGAGCTAATTCAGAGAACCATAGGAGCTAGGGAGTTGCACCATTATTACATGCTGTTGTACATCTTTTGAGTTCAGATGGACATGCCGCCTTTATTTTCTAGGTAGTTAGGAATGTCTTCCCTCTTGTAAAAACTGATGTATTATGGGGGAAAAAAAGAACAGAAATTACTCTGATTGCTTTGGCTTTGTCTATTTTAGTCCCTCAAATTTGAGAGCATGCAATAGATGCTCTGTGTTTGGTTTTGTTTAATATATAAGTAGTTTTGCTTATTAGATATAGTAATATTTGCTTCCTTGCAACACTTAATGCATAGGAAAGAGAGATTATAGGTGTCAAATATTATCCAAACTAGCATTTATCTCTTTGTTGTTATTCATAAATGTTGTCTGCATAATGATTCTAAAGATACTAATAGAACGAGCTTATTTTCTCTCTTTAACAGGTTGATGATACAGAAGTTATTAGCTTCCTTCTCTCGACAGAGATAATCCCACTATGCCTCCGAACGATGGAGATGGGTAGTGAACTGTCGAAAACAGTTAAGTTTGTTAATTTTTAACATCTCTTTTTCAGTTGTTCTGAATTATCTACTTTTTCTGTTTCCCTATGTATTTCATCTTAAAATATGTTTTCTATTCAAGTAATGATATTTGGGTGGAATTGTTTGATAACTGATATGCATGCCTGGAGGTGCCCATGGATGGGCAGCCTGCCAAGGCCTGCAATTGCAGTCTGTATTTTGGGTGGGATGCACCACATTTTAATTTTTTTTATTATTTAATATATATTTAATGTATTTATATATGATTTATTAGATTTTTTATAATAACATACATGTTTTTATAAAATTTAGGCTCCACTAGAGCTTGGCCTAAGCTCTATTTTTAATTTTTCTTTTACATGGACTAGGCAAAGGCCTGCCCTGTGCACACAGGATAGTACACAGATGCAATGTTTCAACATTGCTTACATTATATATCTTCAGAGTAAATTAGAGTTAGAATATATATATATTTTTATGGTATCTTAGCGTCTTGAAGCATGTCTTGTCATTTACTCTATATTTCAAGTCAATTTGGGGTTGAGATAGCATGTCTTCGAGGCCTATGGTTGTGCCATATATTTTGGCCAGACCACAGTTGGTTGATGTCAGAGGTAGTCGGTTGGTGGGTTAAGTCAGGTTTTGGGTGGAATCATTTCAACTCGATGGAGTTTGGATTGCACAGGTGTGATTGATGTCTTGCCACTGTTACTTTAATTGGGAACCAAATTTGGGTTTAGATTTAGGCTGTTGAGTTCTTAATATTAGGTTGGGCTGGTATTTGGGTGGTCAGTTGGGTCAGGTTGGCTTTTTCTATTTCTAGCCGATACCCTTTTTTCTCTAAGATGCATTTTTAGGTTAGTTAAGAACACAGATTTTGCTATAAAAAATTGCCAACTATCTTCACTAAGAAATTGAGACGGTGAGTGTTTATATCTTTTGCCTCTTACGTGGTTGCTGAGTTTTATCTGGCATGATTAGTTCAAAAAGGACTCTGAATGTGCTAATTGTGTTGTTACTCTTCAAAGAATTAGTAATAGACCAGCTAATAGATGTGGTAACTGGTAATGAGATCACCAATTTGATGTGGTTCCACTCTTGTCCAGACCCCTTTTTAGATGTTTTGTTATTGTCTTGTTCTCTTGAGCTGCATAGAAGGCGGCAGATTTTGGTGAGCCTTGAACTATCTGAAATTGATGTTAGAGTTGATTGTCATAGTTAAGTATAATGAGTGGTCATCCTGAATTCATGGGATTGCATATAAGTTTCTTGCTTCCTTGAAGTGTGACAAATGATTGTTTGATGGCAGGTTGCCACCTTTATAGTTCAGAAGATTCTATTAGATGATGTTGGCTTGGACTATATTTGCACTACTGCAGAGCGGTTTTTTGCAGTTGGTCGTGTTCTGGGGAATATGGTTGCAGCCATTGCTGAGCAACCCTCTTCACGACTGTTAAAACATATTATTCGATGTTATCTTCGATTGTCAGATAACCCAAGGTTAGTTAATCAAGTTGATCCTGCTGTCACTTGTCAAATTTTAGCTCTAAGCTCACCCTCTTTCTCTTTCCTTTTCAATAATTTATATTTGAGAGTTATGCATAAAATGACATGCTTTTGGGCCTGCTTTCATAATACAGGGCTTGTGATGCGTTAAGAAGTTGCCTTCCAGATATGTTACGAGATGCCACTTTTAGTGCTTGTCTTCATGTAAGTACTGCACGATTAATTCATATTTGGATATAATCAAGTTCACATTATTTAAATTGCATTTTATCTTGGAGAGTTCTGCTGATGCCGATTCATTTATCAAGATGGGATAATTCCTAAAACGTCCTTGGATTTTGCCAGGAAATATAATTGAACATATTTTATTGCATTCAATTAAACATTTATAATTCTATTTAAATGCATAATCTCTAAATAAAGACGTGTGTAATAGTCCACCAAAACAACTAGACACTAACTCCTGCCACTTATGCTTTGTTTGGGGCCATGTGTCGTTTATAATGATTTATTGGCAGCCACATGGTATTTCATAAAGAAGTTTTAAGCGAAACTAAAATATTACACCTACTATTTTTGTGTGACTTGCCCAATTATTCAACTTTTTCTTCGCTTTTTTCCTTCTTTGTTGTCAGCTTTTTTTATTCTTCTTTCCCTCTTTACCAGCCTCGCATGGATTATGGCTCTCTCTTAATATCCAAATAATATGCTTTAAAAATTTTCAGCAACCTTTTTATATCATCTGAATTGTAAGCTAAAAATAGAAAGAAAAAGTCACCCTAGCTTTGCAAGATTGCTTCTTTAAGTGTCTCAAACTTTTTCTGGTGCTTGATTGACTTTTCCATCAAGATTAGCATTTTGGTAATTGTACTGTAGAAAGAGACAGAAGGAAAGACCTAAGACTTGGCCTTTGTCTTGTTCAGCTTTTTAGTTTGCTTGGCTTCTTTGTGTGTGTGTGTGTGTGAGAGAGAGAGAGAGAGAGAGAAGTGGAAGAGTGGAATTAGATAGGGCACTCGGAAAAGACACAGGCCTGATTTGGAGAGAAAGAGAAAAACTGTTTTTGTTTTCTGTTCCTGGTGGCTGGGTCCAGTCAGATCTTGCTTTATCTGCCAAGTTGCTGCGAGGTCAGTCAGGGGCAGGTGAGAGCCTGATGCCTATTCTAGGAGTGTGGCACAAGCAAGCTGACTGGCGGCAGGAGAAAAAGGAAACAAGTTTTTCCCCAAATTTTGTTGTCCAATTGGACAATTTTATGCAGTATTTCTGCAGTTAATTTTTCCCTATCAAGCATGTTCAATAGATTCGTTATATTCATTAATGGGTCATTTGTACTAAATTTTGGAGTATGTGCCTTAATTGAATGCAATAAAAGATGCGAGGGGTGAATTAAATTTTTGAGTGAAGTTCGAGGGTATTTTCAAGCAGTATTGTTATCGATTTGTACATATATGTACATACTACATACTTGAAGGATCACTTGTGAAATGTCAGAGTTACCAACTTTTATACCACTTTGTGACATTATGATTCTAGATTTTTCAAATTTCAAGTTAATTGAATATATTTAGCTGTTCTTTGTGACATATACATACACACACACATATATATGTGTGTACATAATTAAGCTACTATAAAATGAAAGGTGTATATAAACATTTATTAGTAAAATATACCTTTTTCTTAATCTAAGTTCATCTTTCCTTCCTCACATATCTGCTGAGAGTTTGGAGTCTCATTATGTTATGCTTGATGTGCCTCGGGATTTTACTGGTGTTTCTTAGAAGGTTGTGGTTATTTGTGAACCTGTAGTGATTAAACCTATATTACACTAGTAAAACAAGTTTGTTCACTGCTTTCTTTTTTAAGGACTAGCATTAGCATATTCAGATCTTCAGGAAGATTTGACTCATAACTGACCAGAATGGAGAACAGATTGATGTTATTAGTTTTGGCTGTTTGATTGAGTTGTGCTCATTGGTAACTGCTGGTTGTTGGCTGCCTGTGAAATTTTCGTTATTCATTATTTCGTGAGGTTATTTATATCCATTCCACATAAACTGATCTTTTCCAATGCATCTGCTTCCCCCCCCCCCCCTCGTCATTTTTTATGATGCATATAGGAAGACCAGACCACTACGAGGTGGCTGCAACAGTTGATTCGCAATGTTGGGGTGAGTCGGGTGCCAATTCTTCAGGCTGGTGCAGGATTTGATCACATGCTGGTTAGCTGAAAATTCTACAATTTTTCTTTCAGTCGTCATTGCCCATTGTGTCGTAATTCAAAACAGGTTCCGGCAGGGAGGCATCCTTTATGATTTATCTAACTATTTTTCTTTAGTGTAATCTTAATTTAATTGTAATTAGCCCTAAAAGAAATCCAGCAAGAGACTTAAGCTTGGTGAGACGGCCATTTTGAATGTTTTGAATCAGTTAAATGTATAATGAAAAAATAAACTATCGGACTGCTTCGACTAACATCGCATGATTGATTGATAATAGCCGTTGTCTTGTATGTATTAGTGATTTGCCGTGTGTCTGTGTGTTTATTCGAAGAGGAGAACTTTTAAAAAAACAGGGTTGGCAAATGCCAATTGTGGTATGTCATTTTTTTTTGGTTGAAAGAAGAAGGGAAAATTAGATGCTTTATGTGTTTTGTAGACACTGTTTTGTTCTCGGGCTTTGGCCTTGTTTGGGTGGATGCAAGTGATTTTTTATTTTCCCTTCGGAATCTCAAAAGTGCAAGTGCTAGGGTAAGGCTAACTCTGTTGCTGCCATATGACCTTCAAATGCCTCGAACCAGGTCTGATCGGCAGTTTGCTCCCGTTTCTATGTTGTCGTAGGTCGTATGGTGCCATTATAACAAATAGTACAAGGCAGCTGTAATAGCTAGCCTATTGCATCTTCCGCAGTGGCAAACAACTAATTGCTCAGAGATGGGAACAGGATCCATTAGATTTCAGGTTATTGGTACTTGGAATAGTGCTACTAAGACATTCATTCAGTAATTAGAACTAGATGTGCTTCATTCCATTCACATGGGAACCGCCTTTGGGAATATGAAAAATATTCATTTAATATCAAAATTGACGATACATGGAAAATAGTCATTTTACTATATACATATATCTGCTGCAGATGTACTACTGTATAAAACTATTGTTATCGGACGCACTGTTTTATTTTATGATTTGTGCAGCATTGCATAGACAAGGAAGTGTGCTTCACTTATAAATTTATCTTACTAAATTTCAAAGGAGCCCGCGATTTATTGAAAAGACCGGCCAATGTGCAGTACATTATAAGCTTATAGGGTGTTTAAATACGGTCATAAAGAAGTGACAAGTAGCCATGGATTAAGAAATCCTTACCGCTTCACTTAACAATCTCTTTTTTCATGGCAAGCGAGAGTGCAGTGAGACTCCTTCCACTATCTACTCTCACCCCAGGCATGGCCACTGCTCTACTTCCTATACGCCCCACTTCTCCAATTCAGATTTTGCCAAACTTAACTTTGCCCCGTTCACCTTCATATATATGTGCAAACAGCAGAGCTTCTCTTCCTACATATCCTCCTCTATCAATCTCCACCATTTCTGGATTCAGTAAAGCTGCCGTGCTATCCACGTAAATCCCTTGGTCCAGTTCAATATCTGAGCCCAGTTACTTCATCCATAGGACAAATCAAATAGACCCGCTAGTCATTTCCATGAAATAGTCCCCAACGACTGTTCTAAAAGCTTGCCCGATGGTGTCCATGAATACCCCTTTACTCCAAATCTGTACTGTTTCACCTTCATCCTTCTTTACCACAAGAACCCATTTGGCTACAACACAAGTTAATGCAGCAACAACCCCAGAAGAAACCCAAAGCAAAGGAAGCAACCAATGCGGTGGGAATTCCTTTGACTCCTTCACGTGAAGAGTCCATCTTAAAGGTGCAACGACTGCTAATCCCAATAGGAAATAAGGAAGCACGGTTTGTAATAATGGTTGGACAACAATAGTCCATGAGGTTTGATACCATTTTCTTTCCAGGGTCACTTTCCTTGTGTCTTTTTTCTCCAATGCTGCCGCCATTGGACAACCGGAAAGGTCTACTTTTACATCAAATTGCTCGACGAAGATCCTCCCAAGCCTCGAAGTTGTTCCTTGTTTCGCAAGCGCTGGCAAATCTCTTAGATAAGAGAACGACCCTGATCAATAGAAGCACTTTGAGAGGATGTCGAAGCCCGGATAACATCAACCTCATGGCATCTGAGAAAAGGATTAAACTATAGTGCTTCAGCTTCTTCCATGGTGAGACTTTTTTCAATATTAATCTGACCTACATTGATCTACGGGAACTCCGTCTCATTCCATGGTTTAGTGCAGTCAAGTGCAATGTCACGTGCGGCTTCATCGTGTGGAACTGGTCGAACTTGTAGCTGGAAGATGTAGCGAACGCCACCAGAATTTACGCGGTGCTGGAAATCTTCCGCTAGGAAAAGTAAGGGGCAGGTGTCATTTTCATCCCTTGGAATTGTTCCTGTTTCTGGTGGGAGAATCCCAGTAGGTTTCACCTTACAAGAATCCTCACTGATGCTTTCATCATAAGGTCTCAACTTGAATTTTACATATCTTTCCTCTCCATCAGTGAATCGAAGAAGCCTAACAAAATTCGAGCAGTAATGCAGCTCTGCATATGAGTTAGCTTGGCGAAGTGACATCCACACTGCATCCCGGACATGTGGGACTCGCTTTACATGCTCTTCCCTTGCAGCAAGTCCACACACAAGCCATGTCGCGATATCAGCTATAGTGCGAGCATAGAACGCCTTGCCAGTTTTAAGTCAAGGAGTGGAGTGTTGTCATCAACCTCATCTGATGTATTATCACTGCAGCACCTCGAGCATCTATTCTTGCATCATCATCAGCACTCAAGCTATTGCTATGTCTGGCTATGACAGGATAGGACTTCCCAGGGTGAAAAATCTTGTGATCTGGAAAGCCTCCGATCTTATCGTATATTTTTAAGAAGCCTTGACCTCCAATACCTATTCGATGAAAATATCTTGATTTAACCTACAATGTGGTGGCAGCTAAACTTGCACAAGATTTCCTACTATCTTCTTATATTTCATGTCCATTTCTTGTATCCGATCATCCGAGGCATGCTTGGGGCTGTTTACCATGATTGGAGTTTGAGATCAAACATAAACACCTCCGCTTTGGAGAACCGAATTTTCTGGAGCCACTGAAAGTGCACCAAGAATTACATCCTTTTCAACCGAGGAGCCAGGGAGTACTAGGCTTTGACTCCCAACAACTCAATTATCTTGCATCTCAACTTTTCGACGAATTAAACCACTGTGGGAATAGAATCCTGTAATGATTCTGCTAAAGTCACCAATGTTAACACCAGCACTGATTTTGATCAGCTCTGGATCAGAAACTGGGTTGATAGCTCTGATTGAACAATGTTTCCCAACCTTTGCACCCAAAAGCCGTAAGTACATATAAAAAGCTCGGTCCCAGAGAGAAGCTTGGCAAATCTAAGGTGGCATGCAATGGTAATTCGGTGTCTAAGGAATATCTTGACATAAGATTGCTTTGACTGCTGTCTCTCAGTTAGAAGATGGGTAAAGCGCATGTAAGGAACTGGGCATCAGGCCATGAACTAAGTGAGCAACGGCAAGTGAGATGGCAAAGCTTGCCAAGTGATGCAATCAAAGATGGTAGCATATGCAATAATTGTGAAAGGAATCCAATGTAAATATCCCGATATGCAAAGAAACGCCAAGTGTTGAAGAGAAGGAGGACTTTTAGAGAGCCAAATGTATAGGAAGTAGAGAACAGCTGCACAGAAACTGCTAAGTAGACCGACCAAGTAGATGCCCAGGAAGTGGAAAATGATCTTACTTGGCGTAGCATTTGATAGCACTGTACTCTGAAACCAGGGTAGATGATAATATATAATCAATTTCAAACTTATCCCAGTAAAAATGAAAGAAATTGTAACTGATTAGATCATTTTATTAAATGCTAACTAAGTTTGTTAAAAGTTGTTTTCTTATAGCAAAAACTTTCATAAGCTGTTCTCTTATGCAGTCAAGGTAACTATATACATGTCTTGATTATGAGCTATGTTATTTTCTATCAGAAACATAAAGCCAGAGAACTGAAAGTGCTAAGTACTTACTTTTTAAACATTGTTAGTCTTAGCCGATTTGATTGTGGGTGTTCCTTCTTCACTCTTTTGCAGGGGCAATACCTCAGCTTCTTCTCCCAATACACTTCCCTTTTTGATCACTGCATGTGGCCCAACAGATGAATTCCTGCCAATTCTGATGGACTGGAAGCTTAGAACTCCATTCTTCACCTCATGGCTTTGAATTAGGGCCCTTTCTGGGACCACAGCTCCATCTCCAATAGAAACTAAAGACGGATCTGTAATATCAACAATATCAACAATATCAACAATAGAAACCAGTAATTCAAGAACACTGTTCCTCTCAAGAACTTTTGAGACTGTTTGTTGGACCTTGTAAAGTGCCCACCACTTGACAAAATCTATTGACCATATGGGAATGTCACGGATGAGGGCATAGTTTGGTCTGAAGAAAGGATTTCCAAAGAGAGCAATGCATATGCAAGTTAAAGCTATGCAGAGGATCCAAACAAGGGGTGCAAAGGCCAAATATACCAAATAGGCCAGCCACTATTCCATCTATTGTTGTGTGGCTCACTGAGGTGAAAGTCATGAAGGCAGAAACTGATAAATATGCCGGCACACATAGACACAAAGATAGTAGCCAGGAACTGTAAAAACCAAATGCCCGCTTGACTGCATGTGAATATCTCCACCAAAAACTCTTCAGAATCAAGATCAGGCTCAGGAAGAAGGGATGAAGTTGTTGTAAGTTCAGGTTTAGACCTTGCTATGAGATTCTCTGAGAAGTTCACCAAGTCTGCAATGCAGATTGCTGTGAAGATATCTACTGCTTCAACTGGCACGCCTAGAAAATCTGAAAATTTTTGAGCTGCTCTGAGAACTCCAATCGAATCAATTTCGTATGATAACAAGGCTTTCAGCAACTGAAATATTCCTGGTAGGGATCCCGGTTAGCTCAGAGACCGGGCCTTTTCAGAAATTCTATAATGTCCTTATTTCTCAACCTTGGACTTAGTAAAGGAGAACTCAGAAGCTGACGAGGTGTTCTTCCTTCTGCACAAGTCCCAGTAGTGAATGACCAGAGTAAAGTTCTCTTTGAAGAGACTGATTCTGGGACTATGTTCAAAGTTCCCTCGGTAAATTGTTTGAGGCAATCAAATCTCTTGATCTTTCCTGATGTTGTTTTACTAATAGTCTTGGGCTTGATCAGTTTGATGGCAGCAAGATTAACACCATGTTCTTCTACAACACGTGTTTTAATTTGTTCAATGACGTCCTTATCTACAGAGTTTTCCATCTCTAACTTCTGCAGTTACAACAAGGCCAACATGGTCAGAACCATCCGGAACTGAAATTCCTTTTTCTGACAGGACTTCCTTGGGTACACCAATGACAGCACAACAACCACGTCGTAAAAGTTCAGATGAGCTCTTAACGTTCTTTTCTACATCTGCTGAGTAAATATTTCCTTCCTGCTACAATTATTAGATCCTTGATTCTTCCAGTGATGAACAATTTTGCATTAATGATTCGTCCCAAGTCTCCAGTTCTAGTGTCTTTTCTTCCACAGAGATCGATAATCTCATTTCCAAAAGTTTGATGGCTATTTTCTTCCCTAGCCCGATACCCAATGCCAGCACTTGGACTACTGATCCGTATCTGTCCTTTTCCAGCTTCTTCAAGCTCTACATCAGTCTCTGGATCAACTATTCGGATGTCAACACCTTGATTATCTGAATCAACATAACCACAGCAAACTTTTCCTTGCCAATTAACCAAGATAGGCTTCCCTTCTCCATATGCACAACTTACAAGGACACAATTTTCAGCCAAGTCGTAACCAGGTGCCATCACCTCTTGCAAAAGGCCAAATGGATGAGTGGGCTCAACAAATCTTTTCAGAGTTCTGTGCCTCACTGATTCAGCAGCAATCATTAGGAAAATAAGGGGAGAAAGGTCATAGTTCAAAACCTTACCTTTGTAGGACTCCAGTCATCGAACCACTAGCTCAAAAGCAATATTGGGTCCAGCACTGTGAGTTGCCTGGTATTTGCTCATGGTATGAAGTCACATGAACGGGTTTCTGATGAATGTCATTGGGGAAAACAGTATTGCTAATCCACCACTAACCATAGCAGTAAAAAGTCCCCCAATTAGCCCCATGTCATGGTATTGAGGAAGCCAACTGACTAAAACTATCTTTGAGGTGCTCTTGTATCTCTTACGCATCAACTTCACGTTATGAACGAGACCACCATGAGTAATCATGACCCCTTTAGCATCACTAGTGGATGTGAACTGCAAAAAGCATAGATCATTTGGCTGAGGTTCATGTTGATCAGCTATGTCATTTAGAAGTACTTTCTCGAAGTTCTTGATCCATGAATCTGTGCGCAACCAAGTAAGATAAGGGCAGTTGGCTAAAGATTTGCCATTCTTTCCGGTCAATGAGATCAGATTCTTCACTAAACCAGGCCGAACTACTGAGTGATAGATAATAGTTGATAAAATTCCCACTGCACCACATGATTTAGCTATATTTTCAATCTTCAAAAGTGCTTTTCCTCCTCTTTGTAGATGATCTGGAGGAAGGACTGGCACTGGTAACACGTTCGTTCTTAAGCAACCAAAAAATGCATCAACGAAGTCCAGGCCTAGAACATAGACTAATAGAACCCTGTCACCAGGCTTGATGACTGGTTTTATACTCATCAAGATCTTGTGAGCGATGATAGAAGCATTAGCATGAAGTTCCGCAAAAGTCACGTGGCATACTGCTGCCCCTTCTTCATTAAGCCAAGTATAAGTTACTTTGCTTTGAGTTACTTCATGAGTTCCCCAACGCTTTAAATATCCATCAAGTGTAGAGAGGTCAGGAAATTGCCCTCGTGGATGTTCATCTAATTCTTTCAGTTTCATATTCCCATGATTTGATTGAAATGGAAATAAACTCTACAAAAATTACATAATAATAAGTTGTTTTTGGATCTTAGATAAGCGCCAATTACAGAACATAAATTTCCTATCTATGACTGATCATCTCAAGCCACTAACATGGTGATGGTATATTACCTTAACATCTGGAAACACTGGTGAAGGATTGTTATTAGGAAAGCGCTTGCTGACTAGGGCCATTGCATAAGAAGAATTCCTCTCTGTAAGCTCAAATGCCATAAACCCACCAACATAGTAAATATTCCTCTTACCTTGAAGTTCAGACTCTAAGCGCTCATATAATCTATTCTTCATATCTATCATAAAATTAAAATATCAACATTCATCTTTCATATTTCAATGATCCAGCAGCAGCTGCATTGGCGTACCTTCACTAGAAACATCAGGGAAATACTTAAATCATCGTCGTAAAACCGCCTGCTGAACTTCTCCTCCCATGGTTTCAATTGTTTTTATTGCAAGCTCACAGGCAGTCACTTCTTGAATATCCAGGGATTTTCCATATGACCAGAATAAGAAAATGTCGGTATCAGCAAAGAATCTCTGCATCACAACAGGATGTCTAATTGTTGCGGGATCATACATATATTCTCCAAAGTAATAAAACCAAGAGGCATATGTTCTGGCACTTTTATTTTCAAGACTGTAGTGTAGTAGTCAATTGTCATTACTTTACTGAACAGCTTCTTTTCAAGATATTCAAATCCATTACTTCAGTTTCATTTTTTGCGGTAACAGTACCCGGTTGAGCACCTTGTGGGGATGGCAGAAAAAGAAGAGAAATGAGGGAAAGAAAATAAAGCAAGCTAGGTCTACAGAACTTGACAAACCTGTAGGATTTGAAATTGGTGATCTAATGTATTCTCATTCTTGAAAGGCAAGGCACCTGACACAATAATCTTATCGAACTCCATAACTTCAAAATTCCCTTCAAGTTTCTTCACATCTATGCTAACACCAAGAGCACTACGTCTTACTGCCAATACTTCAGTGTTGCAAAGGACATTAACTGAAAGAGATTTACTGGTTGTCTCCCAAAAAGTTGTGTATCCCCCTTTTAAATGTCATATTTTTCCGGCCATTGAAGTTATGATGAACTCATGAATGTAGGCATAAGGCATGTCCTGAATGAATCCATACCTAGAAGCAGTGTATCCATAAGCTACAGATTATGGAACAGATTTAATCCATGACCCTCGAGATAAGATGGTGTTAAGTCCGCCGATAAGTCGCTCACAGCATGTATACCAATTCAATTCGAAGCCTTTGCCTTATCCTGCAAAAAGTAAAATGGATTCTTAAACTGGCTCCTACTAGAAAAAAAGTCTGGAAACAACAATGGAAGTGGCAACTGACCTGAAGTTCTAACATCAGCACGATTACAGAAACATAATTATCTGCAACTTTAAAATCCTGATAGAACTTTCAATGAGAGCAAGCTTATGAGAGCTTCTAATTCAGACCCAATCTCTTTTGCAAGGTGAAATATGATCGGTGCACTGTTTGCACAAGAACCTGGCCACCTAAATCATTGACCTTTCCTGCAGGTTGACATAAGGCAGAAGCATTATATAACATTCAGAGCATTTAACTAGGAAGAAAAAACACA
Organism: Adansonia madagascariensis; assembly: GCA_038381835.1. Taxonomy (NCBI): domain Eukaryota; kingdom Viridiplantae; phylum Streptophyta; class Magnoliopsida; order Malvales; family Malvaceae; genus Adansonia; species Adansonia madagascariensis. The sequence continues at coordinate 4,352,300 of JBBYHL010000019.1, read as the reverse complement.
CATTTTGGTTTTTTTTGTACCTTCTATTTCAACTGATTCACACATTCCGGCTACTATATGACGCTTCTCAATATGGTTATATTATTATAACCAAGCTTGATTAAAGCATAGGCAACAGATATCCCACTAGGACCAGCTCCTATGATCCCAATACTGTTTACAGGGAGGCATGGATGTAGCCTGGAGAATTGATCTTCTATTGCTTTTTTTTGGTCCATTTTCAAGAAGTTCAGACCTTCTATGTGCAGTGACTTAGATTGAACAAACAGATCTTGTCCAGCTTCTATTATCTATTGCTAATGTTTAACTTGTGCCAATAATCACAGTGCAAGGATATATCAAAATAAAGTCCTGAATTTTGGAGAAGATTAATAACGGAGAACAAGGTTACTCGAACTTGGGTATAAGTGTCGGATATGTGTTTGACATTAGTATATTTAATTTTTTTTAAGAGAAGACCTATATAAACTCAGAAATCCGAGTAAAAAAGTACCCGGAAGAGCTACAGAAATCGACAACATAGTTAACATGACAATTCTGCTCTTTACACCCCCATTTGCCAGAGGCTGAGAGGGGAAATGGTGAATAATAGAAAGTTATCATGAAGAAAATCCAATGTGCAATAAAACCTGATGATAACCAGGTTCATTGTTGCTACTATTTAGAACATTAATCAATTTACTTTAATAAATACTATAGCCTGGTTATTCGAGGCATCTCAACAATAAATCAAACACCAAACATATGTTTCCATAGAGTCATTTGGCAAGGTGGTCTTGAAAAACCACAAAATTGTGTCTATGCAGAATGAAATTCTTTAGAATAGCAAACATAACACCAGGCCAAATGAGAGCCAATAGTTTGCCTAACAACAAAAATGCCTGAACAAAAAATTGAAGAGACTATCTTGTCTAATAGAAAAAATATGTTACTCAAACTTGGATAAGAGTGTCGTATACAAGTATGTATCTACATAAGGTATGTTTAATTTTTTTTCTAGTTCTTTCCACATATTTGGAGGGCCCTTGGAGGGTATATCCCAATAAATATGACCAAATATATGTTGGACACAAGTATTTTAAAAAAAATGAAGAGTTTGAGCAACATAGTTGAAAAACATGCCCGGTTGAAAACTTCCATGGAAACAACTCTTTCAAGTATAAAGAATGCAGACTAAGATGCCTTTCCAAACCATCATGAACAACTTGGAACACAGCACGAAGCATTCCCAGTAATGCCATGATGAAGCATGACATGACCACCGAGGTAAGAAATCAAACTTGGAACAAAAAACATGTTAAACATTCTTCTTTTATTATATTGATTCAACAAAAACATTGGTTCTTTACCGATTTTATTATATATTTTCAAATCAGAAACTAGAAATTAAAATGAAAATAATGCAAAGCAAGGCAGTAATAAGTCCAGAACTACGTGTCTAACCTTGGGAGCTGAAAGGTTCCCATTGGCAAAAACACGATGAGAAAAAAATGATATAGAAAGTGTCAAAGAAGCTGAAGAATCCATATGTCCATACACTGAAATCTGCTGAGATCATATTGGACCGAATTTAAACACGAAAATATTCTATATTCTATACTCTCACTATTCATAAAATTCTATATTCTCTTAGTTTGCTCCAAGCACATGTTCCATATATTCGGTTTCTTTGATGAGTATCTGATGCAAGTAATTGAGATAGGGTGAGAATTCAACTCAGGGAAGTTAATTACTTTTGAGAGTTGGCAAGATAAGTTGAGAAGAAGATTAAGAAAAAACAAAAGAAATAAGAGGTGATGAGAATAAGACTGTTATTCATAACTGCTTCAATCTGTACATCTCTATGTATAAGCACATCCAATTCCATGAGGCAACAGAAATAACAAATATAACAAAATACAACTAACTGTAACAGACTTCAACTAATTTCTAA
>JBBYHL010000019.1:4319738-4334247 GCA_038381835.1 Adansonia madagascariensis | reverse complement strand
ATATTTTAATAATTTTGACAAGAGCATGCTCTGCCCTTCAAACATGGCTGATTGGTAACATAAAGCAAGGACATTTCTCTTCTTTGATGGAGAAGGTTCAGTCTTAAGTAGACCCTTCCAAACAAGAAATCTCACCACATTTCCAAAACTATTTTTTAGTACCATTCTCACCCTACCAAATTTAAATTTGATAGTTTTGGACAAATACGAGTACGATATGAAATAAATTAAAATGTAATAAAAAATATCATATAAAAAAATAATATAAACATATACGAATATAAAATGTATCAAATTTTATATAATATAAATTATAACATATCAAAGTAAATATAAATATATAATACTTTGAAATACAATAATAATAAATAAAAATATATAAATACAATACAATATAAAAATTGTCCTTGTCGTCAAAATAAACCCTTGGGACCGGACCTTATTCGTGTATCTCGAGTCTACAGAGTTGTCAATTCTACGCTCCAAAGTATTTTCAACAAAATTAATAAGCCATACTCAACCTTCTTTTTTCTATCTTTTAAGTTGTTTTAAATTTAGCTTGCTAAATATGATTTATTATCTATAATGTATTTAAAAGTATAAATGTGTATAATCTTTTGAACTAACGAAAATAATCATAAATATTCACTATATTTTTAAATTATTATTGTAAAATTTTCCTATTGTTAGTAAGATTTGTTTGATTTATAAGTACGAATTTTATAAAAAATTTAAATTTTACATTAAATTACTTTATTTTAGAGTTTTAATTTTTTATGGATCTTAAAATGCAAATGAATTTATTGATTAAAAAAGAGTTAAAATTTATATTGACCATTTTATTTTTATAAATTTTAATTTTTTATTAAATTAAAATAATAATTTTATAAATTTGAATATTGAACAAACTTTACATATTAATGCATCGATTAATTTTAAATTATTTGTAAAATATAAATTATACATTTTTAAAATAAATAAAATAAAAAGAATTCACCCATGATAACCCAGACAATAAATACTAGTGGAATTAAATACGTGGATGTTAAATTAGCTATATTGCGTCAATTTAAACTACAACTTAAATGACAAATAATAAAATAATTTATTCATTTATCAATAATTAAATAGCTCTTTAAACCAATAATTTTTTCTTAAATCCAATAATATTATTTTATAATTATTTTACTGTATCAATTTTTTTATGGAGCTTGAATTGGCTTCTTCTTTTGATGGTTGCTTTCTAGAGGGAGATTCCTCTATTTTTAGAAATATAGTATATGATTTAGCAATTGGCCTAGAAGTTAAACATGAAAGAAGATTGAACATATGATTTAGCAAAATAATAAATATATAATAATATAACTGTCTTCACATTTTACATTATTAATTTTAATTTTTGACAGAATAATTAATATATGCAACAATTTTTTTATCATAATTTTATGAGCTATAAATTAACCAATAGTTTAAAGTCATAATAAAGTAAAACCTTGGCTCAATCTAATTGTTCGTTTAATTATTTATAATTAAAAATATGTAACACATATAAATTTTAAAATTCAAATTTTAATATTTATAATTTTTTTCTTTAAATTATTATATCTTTTATAAAAAAATGTAATAAAGTTTAATTACCTCCCTAAAGAGGAAGTTGAATTATGATCCGATGTTACCATCATGATTATGAAGTTTGTGGCTCAAAATTCAATAAGGCACTTATAATATATATATATATATATATATATATATATATGTAGCCACATATATTTATATGATCATTAATGTCTTGGACCCCAGATTTATCTTTCCTACCCTTCAAACCACATGTCGGCAGCTGACTTTTTTTTTTTTTTTTAATCTAAAAATTACAACCTTTGATTAGAACTTTTAGATTTCAACTTAAAGCTCTTGATTAATTCACATTCTAAGATTGATGGATGAGATTATAGTAAGATTATACATATATATGTATGTATATATAACCCTCAAATCTGGTATTGATTCTTCAGCTTAAATCTTATGATGAGTGGAATGGGATTTTATCATACGGTAAACGGTGTTTTAGTTCAAAATACTTACGTAAAAAATTAAAAAAAAAAAAAAAGAAAGTAATAAAATCAGTCTCTTTAATGGCGGTCATGTTATCTACGGCCTCATTTGGCCTCATGTGGATGGTTTGGTAAGATAAAGAACCCTTCCATTGCTTCTTCCTATATACATAGTTAGGGTTTAATGATAAAACAATAATATAAAACGGTGAGAGATTGTCTCACGAAGTGCTATAACTTGGAATATTATTAGACGATAATGATTATGGTGGAAAGCTCAGCTATCAAGCAAATTGAAGATGCATGCATGCATGGTTAAATGACTATGGCCGCTACTCTCTACTCACTGTAACAATCAGAAACAACTAGCTCTGTATAAAAGCTAAGCCTCAGTGACTAAAAAAAATAAAAAAATGATTCAGGTGAAACCTGATCAAATCTCAATGTTAGAAGATTAAACCAAAAAAAAAAAGAAGGAAAGTTTGGCTTTGATTTGAGTGGTAAGTAGAAGTTGTGCAATTTTGTTCAGAGGCAATGACCTATGCAGTTCAATTTTTTTTTTTTTTTTTTTGTCTGAGATCATCCAGTAACTACGTTGGGTCTTGACTATTTCAAAGTTGAGCGAGATTGAACCTTAAATGAGAAGGAAACTCTCTTAACACTTATTTTCTCTCTTCACAAAACTAAAAATCAAGACTTTACTTAAAGGGACACTAAGTTTCTTACCACTTGACCTAATAACTGTTTTGTTTGGGATACCAACTCTTGACTCTGAAATGCCACTAATCAACAGTTATTAATTAACGTGATGCACATGTAGTAAAGTGGTGGCCATCAACATTCAGCATTCAACGTGCACTCTCTGCAGAAACTTTTATCTCCTCTCATTTTCTCTTTTACCACCCACAGCTCTTCATTTTTATCAAAAGAATTCAGCATTTATTAGTTTATATATTGACAATGATCTTCTTATACTAATTGATTAAAATATTCATTTTTATCAGTAACCGTTTTGTTAAAATATTAATTGCATATAAAGTTCTAAAAATGCATAAAACTAATTAATTTCATGCAAATATGATCCTCTTATATACGTATTAGTATCACAATTCTAATTGGTAAAAAATTTAATCTCCCTTAATTTTTCTAATTACTTGACTAATTTCTGGATGCTATTATTCTGCTTTCTTTCCTTTACTCCATTTCCATTAGCTTGAGCTACAACTTTAAAATCTTGTAACACGATTCACGATGTGGAAAAACAGTAGTCTTTTATAGGATAATCCTCAAGAATATTTGATACCTGACTTTTGATAAAATATACAAATAAATACTTAAAAATTAAAACTTTGTACTTAATTTATCTAAATTGTACCTATAAGAATGAACATATTATTATTATTATTATTATTATTATGTTGATAATAGAGTTTCAGATACCTTCAAAAGAAAACACTACTTACATGTATATGTAAATATAAAATCAAATAGCCAAAATGACAATAAGAATAAAGCTAGGTGAGAAAATAGGATAGAAGTTCAAACAGATGTGATTTTTAATTTCCAGTCCAATTGATTCACTTAATGATATGATTTTTAATCTAATTCTAATAATTATAAGTTTAAATCTCTTTAACTTATGAAAAACAATTTTTGAAAGAAAAATGACTTTTTCTCAATATTCTCTAGTTTTTTTTATCCGTCAAAACAGTTTTAAGCTATTTCAAATTATTTCCGATTCTTTATAAAATATCGGACCAAACAAATCTTCGAATGTCAACTTAACCAGCCTGAGTAACTGTTCCGGTTTTTTTTTTTTTTTTTTTTCCAACCAACACCTAGAGTAGTTTGGTGGGCATTCTCTTGCTTGACTAGGTTAGGTTAGCTTCATTACCCAGCATGCCCCATGTGTTAGTTGAAGGGAGAGACTCAACGATGTCCATGCTGCTTCCTGTCAACTTCGCTCATTCATTCATTCATTCCCCACTCAGGACACTCACAAGCTGTAATGGTAGTAATGGGACCAACATTATGGACCTCTCCTCCAATGCAAGGCAAAGGCAGGCCCCCTTCTGGGGGAATGACATGACATTAGACTTAAAAATGGTCAATAACTAAGTCTGCCAAATCAAACATATATATATATATATATATATATGCATTGCAACTTGCAACTTCAATTATTTTTCTCGCTACCTTACAAGAACCAACAACCAGGAGAGCTCCATCATTACCGTACTGCAGATATGGAGAAAACATTTGTAAATAGCTTAATTTATTCATTTAAAGCGTTTGTAGGTTCTATAGCCGACTTTACTATTGTTTCAAGTTTCCTCTCGACAAATTCTTCAATTTTATCATGTATATTTTCCCTCAATGTTTATTGACAGTCTTGTAAAATAGTTTTTGAATTATAGAGCGTCTCAACTCAAAAAACAGCATTCTTACTGATAAAACTTGGTCATCCGCAGTCCTAAAATTTCTTCACATGAACCAAGGCTCCACCATTGGACCCGGATTCAAGCATTGCCTCTAAAACTGCTACATCCCTGGCACCTTCCACATAAGAGCTGCGAGGTTCAGCTTCATAGCCTGTTTCCTTCTGCAATAAAATGAAAAAAAAAAGAGAGGCGGGCAAGAAGGGGCATCTTAAGAAGTGGCATTTGGAAAGTCATTTGAAGCATTTAAAGAAGGATAAGCGCAGACAAGCTACCATTGTTCTCGAACATTGATAATTTTAGTCCCTAATATGTTGTCTAATTGTATGAGAAAGAAAAAGAAACACAGCACTTAAGCATTTGTTTCAATGACAGATGAATCTATCCTTGCTTATAGCCTATGTTGAAACCTTTGCTTCCCCATATCAAAAATAGAAATGCCACCAAAACAATCAGAAATACCAAAATAGTTCAGGGAAAGGAGAAATAACAAAAACATGCAACGAAATGTGAGTCTTGCATTAAACTGCTGTCATGTAGAATTGACTTGCACGTTCATCCAATGCCAGTACAGGCTATCATCTAATAGAAAAGTTTAGTTTGATGAGAAAAATCAATCTTTAAATATATAAACACTGCTACCTTGTAAAATGACCGAATGACCCTTCATAGCAACAGAAATACCAGTATGCAAATGGTGGGATGAAGGATGCAACAGCCAAAACATACATGAACCTACCTTGAGACTTGCTTGCAAAATGTCATGTATAAAAGCTTTTAATTCTTCGGTCACTCCACAGAATGGGTAGAATGTGCTTTTGCATTGTCCATTTGCACTATATAGTGAAACCTGAGATGGCATAATAAGATATCAAAAGAAGGATGTCATTTCTCACACACTGATCAAGAAGAACTTCAAAAGATAATTAAGAACTTACAAAAGAAGTCATATGTCTTAGGAAAACTTTAAGTACAGAAGTTTCAGTATCTAATTAATCAGCATTGCAAGAATATAAAGTTAGTTTCAATTTTACCAAGTAACCATGCTTTCCGTCTTCTTTTCCACGCTCAACTTGTACTGTTCCTTTCGATCCAACAACTCGCCAAACAATCTAAAACAACTAAAGCAATGAGCAAAACATAACAAAGGCATGCATAAATGGTTAAAAGAGTATCATTTCACCACATACCTTAGGTGAACTAGAGGATACAACCATCACAAAAACTCCAGAGCATCCGTTCTCCAGCTTACTGAGGCCAGCAAATTTGATTTCCAAGCTTGAGCCTTTCAGTTCTAAGATAAAATTCTAGATAGCAAATCAACTATAATCTTTAAGTAACTTACAAATTAGAAGAAATGATGTCTGGAGGAGGTAAAGTTGTATCTACATGAGAGGTTATAGCCGACACTGAGGTCACCTCACAACCCACCATCTGCTTGCAAGAACAGGAAACCCATCCCAAGTTTATTGATGACTAAATAAAAAATAACCATTTCCATAGAATAATAATGTCAAAGCTTAACTCTAATGTTTCCTTCTTTCTTCTATTCTATTTCTTCTTATCTATGTTGGACAGGGATTTGGGGAAAGGGAGCCAGGTGGAGGAATTCAGAGAGTTGAGGGATTGGTTTCTTCTATGTTTGTGAAGTATTCGTGCTCTTCTGTGTACAGCTAATTGAAAATTCCGGTTTTGCATCTTAATATTGTCTAGCCAACCATCAAAAACAGTGATTAGTAAATGCAATTTGAAAAACAAAAATTGGAGCTAGTAATCCAGCTGGGCTTCAATGTTAATCTATCAGACCATGTAGAAACCTGGTCACAAGGTTTTATCAAAATTATTGTGCATAGCACAATGATTGCAGTTTTCATAGAAAAATAGCAGTTATAGCTTTACATATGGAGGAATAATCCTTATTAGAAAAACGGTATATTCATTCTTAAGAGGGGAACTGCGAGAGGATATAGCATCCAGAAAGGATCTTAACAACAGTTAATTAACCACTAAGATAATGCAACAGAAACATACCATCCTCAAACCAGCAATGAAATGCACTCCCATATCCAAAACAAAACCTCCCTGCCAAAAAGATAGACTTGCTTGTCAAGGTAACAGGTAAATGATGTATATAAAATTAATATGTACAATATGTAACTGTATTTTTTGTACCATTACAAGAGGGCTGGCAAGCATCATTCAAGCGGCTTTGTCTAATGTTGTACCTATTGTAGTTAATATAAACTTTTAGCAATGTGTTGGTTGGCAATCTAGGTTTTTTTTTTTTTTTTTATTTGTTGCAGCCTTATTTATTGATCACTTTGATTTTTGGTTTCAATGGTAGCCAATAAGAGTAAGACATTGGCTGAAAAACAGGATGGAAAATTATCCCTCATGGAGATTTTTAAATTTCTTTGTTGAAGGAAAAGGTTTATGGGGGAATATTGATGCAACAGACAGTCAACCAGATGTATCAAAAGTAACAGAAAATCAACAAAGGGAGATGAATAATACAAAAGCTGTTTCATTAATATTCATTTCTATTAAAGCAAATAATTGAATTCCCATGAGAGGAAAGTTGTACTGCAATGGAGATGTCAGAATATCTTGTAAATGTGTAGCAACAATACTGCGCAAGAAATTTGAAATTGAATCTGAGATACAAGATGAGAAAAGTAGACGAGATTACTCTGCTGGGCTAATGACTTTTTGAATTGAAAAGAAGTCCGTGGGTAAGGAGAATGTGACAGTAGCTTGCTGTTTACGAACTTTAAAGTTTACAAATGATGAGATGAAATTTATGCAAAAGTTTTTGAAGAAGTTAGATCCAGAATTTGATGTTGTTCTTGCCAATATACTTAATCATGCCACAAGTTCCCTATGGATTAAATTTTAGGTGAAATTCATTGAGAGAAAGCAAAAAATTCAACATAAATTATTCTTGAATAAGGAGATGTTGAAAGTTGAATCAGTATTTAGTTACTAAAAACACGAGGGGAAACACATCTCAAAAAAAACCTTCAAATTGAAATCTTTTCAATGTAATGCGGCCCATACCATAGCTTCTGACTGCAAGAAGAAGAATTTGTGTGTATACTACAAATAATCAGGGCATATTGAGACAAATGTTGAGATCGAGCAACTTAAGGGTGAGCTATGTGTAAAGCAGCTGGTGGTCGGCCACCCTCTATGACAGGCAGAAATGCTGAAGCCTAAGCAATTTGTAGGGAGTCACTCGGCAAAGGATGATGATAATTTTGTGTAGGGCATGGAACGCAATACTTCCAAGTGGTTTTTACGTGAAGGGTATCATTCAAAACTTATTATCACATTTTGTTCCCTCTTCTTTTTTAACTTTTAGAAATACCAAATGGTTTGAAGCACCAATCTAGAGTACCTTTTTCTTAATCAAATTTTGCTATAAGAGTATATTTACTTGAGATTATTCTTCCTAAAAAATCCAAAACCATATTAGTTCTTCTTCAAATTTTCTCATCGAAAAATGTAAGAGCACCCAACCAGGCACCTGTACTCATTTTCCAAACTCATGAAGCAAAATATAAGCAATCTTTCATGCAAAAGTCCTAAAGATTAATAGCTTAAAAAGGGGAATGGCACCATGAGCTCATCCCTCTTTCATATTTGGAATCATGAAGACAAGTCTTTGGTAGAGTGAAAGTAGAGGCATATATAACTAGCAACACATGGAGGTGAGCGTCCTTGTGCAAGTAGCCTTATCATTTAAAAGTGTTGTCAAGATGTGAGCCAAGGCACTAAGGCAAAACGCCAATGAATCAAAGCACCTCACACACCCCTTTGGTGAGATGATTTTAAATCTTTGATTAGTCAACTCCTTTTGTGTCTAGGCACACTACTTTAAGATCAAAGGTGCATACAAAGCATGTGTGAATTACATATCCTGTTGGCTTTTTATTTTTAACTTCCTTTATTAGCCATTCTTATAATTATTGAAAAGGGCATTATCAACTATCTCTAGACAAAAAAATACTAGGTAATAAAATAGATACACAAATTTTCATTGAAAAGTGAAGAAAATGAAACAATGGGCTTTGTTTGATGATTTTAATTACTTAATTGTGATAATTTTTTATCTCTGAAATACATTATGCTATGAAATACTAGCAACTATTTGATATTTATTATAAAAAAAAAAAAACCATTTAGCTTATTAGGTATAATCAATGGGATTTTGTTTGTTTGAAACATATCAATTATCTTTAAGAAGTTAGCGCCTTTATTCACTCATGAAAGTACCTATTTTTGGTACAAAGGGTGGCCAAAGCCCATGAGGAAGGGAATACAAGTGCTGGGACTAGAACCCAAACTTGCACTAATCAACCTCATAAGAGAGGTGGTGAACCATTCAGGCTAAGCCTCAGGTTCATGCAAATATCCCTTTTGCACCTTGTGCTCTCAAGCAATGTAAGGGTTCTAGCATGTACATATATAGGGGTATGAGAAATTAACACAATGAAATTTAATTTCTCACTCTTGTAGAGAACATCAACACGAACTTTATAAAGGGTTGGCAAGGGCTTTCTCTTTAAGGGTCTTTATGCAGCTTTCTACCTTTTACTATAATCAGAAAACTTTTTAAGAGGTGTGCATGAGACACATTTACACCTATTAGAGTTATTAAAAGAAAAACAATTCAAGCATGTCAATAAAGGCAATATAGCTGATAGCATTAATATCCCTGTTAAGATGACACTTGAATTTTGAGATTCATAGAGCATATATTACAAAGAACAATTGAGTGAAATAAATTCATTTATGTTATTTTGACTCTTCACTTTAACTTAGTGTAACCATGTCAAACATATATTAAGACCTCAAACAAAATGAGTGCTTGGCTATTATCCTCGTAGAAAGATACATAAAATGAAAAAAAAAAAAAAGCAGATGTGGGAAAGAGTCTGGCATCTATATTCTACTCAGCATAATGTATTAGTACCTTAAAAAGGATTGATTGATAAATATGATTTATTAATTTCGCATTGAGTGAAATATATTGTATGACTCTGGGTTGAAAATAGTTACCTCTAATCTGATAGAAGGTATACTTAGACACAAGTCACACAATAGCTTGTGCATCGGTAAAAGAAATTTAAATCATCAGATATAAAGACATACCTCAAAATTTCGCCTCCAAGAGCTAGAAAAATAAGGGTTTGAAGTGTTCATTGACCCTTCAATAATAACTTGGACATTCATCATATCCCCAACATCAGCCACTAGTTTCTTGCTCTGAAAAAGATCAATCAATAAGAAACTTGGATGGCAGTATGGATTGAATAAAACGAGGGATATGCAAAAGCATACCTCTACAAAAGCAGGTTCAAATCGATAGTTTTCTGCCACAGCCCAAATTGGTTGACCAGGGTTGGTACATATGGAATTGTAACTAGCAAGTGCAGTTTCTATCTCAGGTATACCTAAAAAATAAAACCACCCCACTCGCTAATGAAAAACCATTCCAACTTGCAAATGAAATGAAGTATTTTTTTTTTTATTTGGTAGGGTATGGAAGAGGATGGTAGAGAAATTATTTTAAAACCTGAGAACCAGCAGACAATCTATACAAGAAGGACCATGAAGTGATTTATCAATAAAATTTTGTAAATGCAAATATTGTCACTTCTGGTTTGGGGTCACTTGTTACTTGATACGCAAATAATATAAAAAAGAAGACTAATGTAAATCTTCACATAAACAGTACATATAGACAAATGAATTGGATTATCCTTAAAGCAAATGTTTCAATGGAAGATGATATTGCTCGAAGGTGGTTCTTGGAAGACGAGGGAGAATTAAAAGCTCAAAAGTAGCAGACAAACTATACAAGAAAGATAATGAAGTGATTTATCAATAAAATTTTGTTGATACCAAATATAATGAACACTGATCTGAGGTCCCTTATTCCTTGTTAAGCAAATAAGATAGGAAGTATGCTTGCTAGAAATCTTCAAGTTCAAAACCAAAAAAAAAAAAAAAAAAATTACATATTAAGATAGTACTTAGTCTTGAACTGACAGAAAGCAGTACATATAGACAAAAGAATGGGATATCTTCAAAGCATTTATATCAATAGAGATGATAGTTAGAAGATTTTTGGATAAGTTTAAAGGCAATGGCAATGACTTCTTTCCAAAATCATTGGGGGATGGCATATTGTTCCCAAAAAGGAACCTTGCTGTGATTGAGATGAAGCAGGAAGTTAGATTAATACTGTTAATCAAATGACTCAATAATCAAGATTGATTTTTCTATGATTTGGTAAACCGTTCATGCTTCAAACCAATCAAGATTTATTCTGTATTCAATAACTGCCTAGCCATACATTGAAGTGAGTACTTATGCCTAAGCTGACTATCTTTAGTAAGCATGCAGCAACATTTAGAAATAATCACTCTTCATGGTGACTTTCTAAAAATTAATATTTTTCACCCTATTTTCTAGATTTCCAATAAGAAAAATCTAACCAAAAAAGGAAAACAAAGGAGTGAAGAATAAGTTTGGTTTATGCATGTATACTTAGTTGAAAAAAAATATCATATTCAAAACAATCACTTCAAATACTTAGTTCAAAACAATCACTTCAAAGGAGTGAAGAATAATTTTGGTTTAAGCATGTCTACTTAGTTGAAAAAAAATATCATACTCAGTTTATCACTTCAAATACGAAAGACACAACACTGTGGAATCTTGAAAATTTTGTTCTCGATTATCAAAGAGAAAAAAATTGTTCTGGAAGCAAAGTATTTTTGCCTCTCTCAAAAGTGAAGTCTGCAAGTGGAAGAAGCTAAAAAATTGCTTTCTGTCTCATTTTGCTGTCTGAGGTGCTGGGCACCAAATAGACATCATTATCAGAACATAATAAATTTGCACTACAAAGAGCTTGATGTTGTGGAGAACTATCATCTTTTAGACTTAAAGTAAGATTTGTCTTACTTCTGATCCTCATTTCCAACTTCTAGCAGTTTTTGCATTCTATCTTTTGTAAATGCTTCTTTATTTGATGTTCAGGTGTGTTCATATGTTAGATCAGTAATAAGTAAAGATTTCGAGAATATCAACAGCATTCTAAAATAAGAAATTATATACGACAAATTAACTGAAACAATAAGGAACTTACTAGCCGCTGCAGGTTTCTCTAGAGATCCACAAGTTAACCAGGCGATACGTATGGCACATCCAAAACAAAAAGGAAACTTAGTAAATTGCAGATCGAAGAATAGAACAATAAGACTAATATTCCAATCATAAAATGCAAAGTCTGATTATTTTAGCCATGTGCTACAACAGGTTTAAGATGCATCATCTGTCTTTCTTCCCTTGCATTCAAGAAAAAAGAAAGAGGGGGGGGGGATGAAATTTGTTGGATTTTATTTTCTTTAAGGAAAAAGTAAGGTGGTTATCAAATTCAGAGAGATTCTATACAAAATAAGTCCAAACTAGGGGAAAAAAAAAAAAAAAAACTTGTGATCCTCATTAAAGGAGTAATGAACATAACTCGCTTGCCCTTATAGTTGAGCATAACAACGTATCTCACCTTGAATGACATGCTTCCCTGCTTTTAGCAACTTTAGTGAGATATCTACCTGCAAGGTTTATTCATATGTAAGCAACTAGCCGACAACAATTCACTAATAATTATAATGTTAATGCCTTTACTCTTCAAAGATAAACTGGATACTGGTTTCGTAAACTGAAGTAAGTAGGGCATCCAAAGGGTATTTTATTAAATTGTGTCCCATTAGGAGTTGGATCCAAACCCAAATAGCCTCTTGCTGTTAATTTTCTCAGTCATCTACCTCTGCAAAGTGCTTCTGAAAACATAAGTTTCACATGAATATTTCCTTTAGAAAGAGATAGACATATTTCAAAGGTTACACCATCGACTACAAGATTAGATCAAAAATGAGGATTTGATGTAACTTTTTTGTCTATCAAAGTGCTAGTTTCTCTCCAAGGCAATTCGAAAGCAAAAAAAGAGCAAAACCAACAGTTAAATAAAGCCTTAACTGTTATAGTACAAACTTATTTATGACCATTAAAGTTCCTGATTGTAGAAAAGGCAGTGACAGCCCACCAACCATAAGACATGAACATTCACCTTAGAATGATTTTTTTTTTCAAGTCATTTTACAGATCCAAAGCATCAAACCATTTCATCTTAAAAATGTTCTCAAATTCATAAAGGGCACTTATGAATGCAAAGCCTACAGAAATATTTTCATATTCAGTGCAGCAATTGCTCAAAATTTGGAAACTTTTCCTGCACTTCATGAAAATATTTCTTAAAAAAAAGAAATCATAGCCAGTGCGCTCAACAAGGCGCTGGTTAGCAAGACCCAGATCTAAATTCTACCAAAAATGATGACCGATCTCTTTATGAATAATGTTGAAGAAATGTGAGGTAAAGAACCTGAGCTTGGCCAGCCAAAACGACAGCAACACCAATAAGAGAAGCATCGTGAATGATGTCGTTTAGACCTTGGTCTCCCCATTTACATTCCACTCCAGGAAAATGCTGCTTGGCTATCTCAACAGCTCCTCTCGAAGATTCCTTCTCATTATCAACCACCACAAGATCATTACTATTTCAATATACAGAAAAAATAATAATATAAACGTTTTTTTCCAAAAAATTTTCAATCAGATGAAAAGGGAAAAAGAAACCTCTGTACGGCTCCAGATGTATTTGAGGCGGAGGAGATGGGAGATCTCGGCGAGTCTCGGGATGTATTGGGTTTTTACGAATATTCCGGCTCCCAGAACCGCAATTTGTGGAAGAGTTGCCATTTTATTTTTATTTATTTATTTTTTAAGTTTGAGAGATGATAGATAGAATTCTGCGAGGTAGGGGGGGGGGTTTAAGTTTTGGATTTGGACAGCAATTTGGGAAGACAAATAAAAAATGTGTTTCCAAGCTGATAGGGAGAGAGAGAGAGAGTGTGTGTGTGCGTGTGTTGGCTTGCTTTCACGATTCACTCTTTTAATTGCTTCTGTTTTTTTCAGTTGGAAATTTCCGATGAGAGTAGTATCTTCGTACGAATGTCCCTTTCGTACCATTGATTTTGAAAAAAAATTTAAATAAAAATATTATATTTAAAAAATTAAAATTTTGCTAATATTTAATTCCTTTTACTATTAAAAATAAAGATTCTTAAAGATATCATCTTTCTTTTAAAGAAAATATAAAATCGTTTTTGTTCAATGGTCGATTTTAGAAATATATATAAATAATTTTTAAAAAATAAATCGATATCTTTTTAAGAATAACCTATCCCACCGTGTATATATTTGGATAGATTTATGTAGACATAAATAGCTCCCATGTATATATTTGAATTGATTTATGTAAAAACTTAAGTAGTGTTTTAACGTGACCGAGTTTTCTACTCGTATTTGGAGTTTGATATGTGCTGAGTTAGGCCCTTTTGGGCTTATTAGTTGAGTTGGGTTCCTCTTGAGCTTTTGGACTAAGTTACTATCTTGTGTTTCTAGGCTAGCCTAAGCCCCTCTTAATTTTCTAGACCAGGCTGAGCCCGTCAGTGCCCACCAAGGGATTTCGTACTTGGGGTATGAAAGAGAGCACTGGAGATTGAGAAAAGCAAAGAGGATTGCTTATTTAGAGTAGCAATTTAGCGGTTCAGGACGGGTTATTTTAAGTTGAATTTTTTTTAGATTCGAATTTTTTTGAGTTTGGATCTATTCAGGTTCGGATTCAGGTCAAGTTTCAGTTTGAGTATAATTTACATCATTTTTTTTATTTTATGTTAAATGTAATCACTTTTACGTAATTTTATATTCTAAGCTAGGCACGAATTTGGTCCCGTATGGCCCGAAAAAAAATCTTAGTTCGGTTCTATGGGTCTATCCATGGCCCGAAAAATTTTTGAATTCTAAGCTCAGGGCTGAATTTGTCCTGGCCGACCCATTTAAGTACAAATCATTGTTCATAATATTAAAAAGTTATTTTTATATTAATATTTA
>JBBYHL010000019.1:4292914-4311603 GCA_038381835.1 Adansonia madagascariensis | reverse complement strand
ATGGGGACATTTCAAATTTTTGGATCGTTGGAGCATTGTATCGATACATGAGAACCATGTATCGATACATTCAAGCAGAATTGTGAATTTTTTCATATCTTTTATCTCCGGACACCTTGAACTACGTCCTTTGATGCCACATCCTTGCATTTGTCTTTGATATGATCCATAGGCCTTCTTGACCTCCTCAAAAATACTTTTTTCGTTAGCTGATCATCGCCCTCTCTCACGTCCATGCCCCAAGTTGCTAAAAAAAAAGCCCGAACAAAATAAGGTGTCTACAAGAGGTTTCATCTTTGAATTCAGAGCCTACGTCCTCTTTTATTAGCACTTCCTTACCGAGGTGATTCTGACAATTCAATAATAAAATTGTTACATTTAAAGCTAGGGTATAACCTTACAACTCTATCTTTTAAGTCTTAGATAGAACCTTTCAATCCTCTTAAGAATTCCACCCCAAATTCTTAAGTGTTTTCACTCACTTTTACACAACCCTCTGTTTTGTAATATGAATGAAGTGTTTGCAAACAATTAGAACCTTTAGTAGATAGGTGTTTGCTAGAATTTAAGTACAAAGTGGATGAGATGCAAACAAACTTGAAAGAGTATAAATTGGATACAAAAAGAATAAAGAATTTGAAGACTTTGAGCTTTTGTTATTCAATGCTTGATTGATCTTGGTATCTCTTATTTCTTCAGTTGTTGGAAACCTCTATTTATAGCTTGGAATTGATTTATAGACGTTGGGCATTAAATGAGGTTGGTGGAGAGCCATTGTAGCCTTCTTAAATGCTTATTTTTGTTTAGTCCCGCGCTATTGTATCTATGAGTTTTGAATTAATTTTGATTTTGATATAATAATAATTTAAGCTAAATTAACTTGTACTCAATTGCTTTTAACTTAGTATTTGTGTTAAATTGAAAAATATTTTGAAAAAAAATACTAAGTTCCTATTTTCTCACAAATATATCTTTCAAAGTGCACACTTATGCTTAAAATATTTTTGAGTTATGTTTGAGTCAAATTCAAGCCAAACAAATCATTTTACAAAGGAGTTTAAAGGAATGTATTGACACAATGCATAAATGTACTGATACTATGTTTAAAACTCTCAAATATATCGATACAAATTAGCATGTATCGATACAACAGTAAGTATCAATACTCATCCTACATATATCAATACATTGCTTGATAGTAGCTAAGATTTGGTTGAAACCCCCGAAAGTATCAATACAAGTGTGTATGCATCGATACATGATAACAAGTATTGAAACTCAACCAGATGTATTGATACAACAGCCTGTAATAGTCACATTTTTAATTCTTGTATCGATACATTTAGTACTATATCGATACAATAGCATGGGATTGAACAGAAACAAACATTTATGAAGGCTACATGACTCTCCACCAACCATATTTAATACCCAATATCTATAAATCAATTCCAAGCTATAAACAAAGGTTTCCAACAACTGAAGAAGTAAAAGATACCAAGATCAATCAAGCATTGAACAACAAAAGCTCAAAGTCTTCAAAGTCTTCAAATTTTTTATTCTTCTTGTATACAATTTATACTCTTTCAAGTTTATATCTATCCCATCCACTTTGTACTTAAATTCTAGCAAACACACATCTACTAAAGGTTCTAATCATTTGCAAATACTTCATTTATATCACAAAACAGAGGGTTGTGTGAAAATGAGTGAAAACACTTAAGAATTTAGATTTGAATCCTTAAAGGGATTGAAAGGTTCTATCTAAGCCTTAAAAGATAGAGTTATAAGGTTATACCTTAGCCTTAAAGGTAACAATTTCATTAGTGAATTGTGGGAATCATTATGGCAAAGAAGTGCCAAGAAGAGAGAACATAGTTTTCGAGTTCAAATATTGATTGTTTGTTTTTCTTATCTTTAACTTCTTTTTAGTTTCAATTTATTTCAAATTTTTGTAAAAGATAAATTTGTAATCAATTTTTCAAAAAACCAGATCACCCCTTCTTGGTTCAATCTTTACTTAAGCTGACAGTATCGATACAGTACTAAGTGTATCGATACAAGAATTAAAAAATGTGATCATTACAAGTTGTTGCACTGATACATCAGGTTGAGTATTGATACTTGTCATCATGTATCGATACAGACATACTTATATCAATACTTTTGGGGGTTTCAGCCAAACCTTAGCTGCTGCCAAGCAATGTATCAATACATGTAGGGTAAGTATCAACACTCACTACGTTGTATCGATACATATTGATTTGTATCATATAATTGAGGGTTTCAAACATAGTATCGATACATTTATGCATTGTGTCAATACATCTCTTTAAACTCCTTTATAAAACGATTTTTCTTAGCTTGAATTTAACTCAAATATATCTAAAAAAGATTCTAAGTATAAATGTGCATTTTGGAACATATATTTTCGAGAAAATAGGAACTTAATTTTTTTTCAAAATGTTTTTCAATTTAACACATGTTTTAAATTGAAAATAATTGTGTACAAGTTAATTTAGCTTAAGTTATAGTTTTATCAAAACTGAAATTAATTCAATGCTAACATTCTCCTCCCTTTTTATATAACAAAACTTAAGATAAATTTGCTTGTTAATGACTCCCATGAAAAACTCCCCTTCAATAAAAGCAATGATTTTCAAAAGTTTTAATTGTAAAAATAGAGTCTTTTAAAGCTACAATATTTTAAATCTACAATATTGCCCATGATTTTCACAAATCAAGCCATAGCATGTAAAATGGTTCCATGTTATTGGGTTCCAACATGATAATATCATCATCATAATCAAGTAAATAATAATATCATCATATCAATAGATGCAAGACATATTTGGCAAATTTATAGCATTTCCTCCCTTTTTGTTATATCAAAACACAAAAAATATCAATTCAAAAAAAAGGAGAAAATTCAATTATAGTGTACTCAATCAAAGATAATTCATTGAGAATAAGACGCTAAATATATTCAATAAAATAATCAAACTATGTCTAATGGAATAGAAAGAGTTTGAGAACCATAAACTCCTAAAAACTAAAGAGTGATCTTAAAATGATCCGAATATGACTAATTATCATTGGCCAAAAGATCCTCGAAGGGTGAAGTAGTAGGCGGAGGAGCATGAAAAAAGGCTATCGAAAAGCTATGGAATTGCTCGATCAACACCTGGTGACTATGCCCGAGACTAGAAAGGCAAGCATCGATAGAATGAAAGCAGGGATCCCAAGAATCAAAGCGTTGCCTCTATGTGTCAAGGCAACCCATGATGGAATTGTAAATAATTTGGACATCCACGAGCACGGATGATGAGGTGTCAGGAGCCAGAGGTGGAGGAGGCATACCATGCTCTACATTATCACCATCATGATCATCAAGATTAGGAGCAGCTGATTGCACATGTGGTGGAGATGGTTGTCGATGAGCCTTAAGAACAAAATTAGCTCCTTGAATGTCACACCGAGTGAGCTAATAGATTTTCATCCAATATAGTGATAGGGAGATACCATAATCTCGAGGTCGCAGGCAAGATCAAGATCTTGAGTTTCGATATGGTAGCTCAAGGCCATGCCATGTAGGAGGCTATGACAACCATGGACACAAAGGACAAAGTCGGCAAAGATAAAGTAGGCAAGGTTTGGATAAGTTCTAGTTTGAATCATATGTAGCCACCAATAATCGGATTCGCTAATTAAAATGTATTTGGTGTCGTAAGGACGGAGCACATAAGAAATGATAAGATGAAGTGAGCAATCAATCAGAGAAAGGAGGGTGGCTTTGTTATTTAGAGTACACAAGGTAGCGGGTGCTAGACCTTTGTTGGTTTTACCTTCATTCGAGAAACCAAAAGTGGTCGCAAGGGAAGCATGGTTGACTACGAGATCTTGTCCCAAAAGATAAGATTGAATAGCAATGACACGATCATGATCATTAATTACAAACGAGACGTTGCTAAATAATGCATGAACAAGGCTCTCGTGAACTGAAACATTGAGAGATAGAAATTTGGTCCATTCGAAGGTCTCAAAGGTTTGGAGGTAGGGATAAGAAATGGACTGAAGAAAAAGAAAGTCAATAACTTGACATTGTTGGATAGGCATATGGGCATAGATGGTATTAAATCGCTCATTAGGCCATGCATCTCGGAAACATGAGTCAAAGAATGATTGATTTTGGGTCAAAGGTGATTGACGAGCAAAAAAAGTTGAAGCACAGGTGATAGAACCTTGACGAAAAGAGATTTGTTTGGTTTTGGGAGGCATGGTTACGTGTTAAGGTGGTTGGAAAATTTTGTCGAGCAGGTGATGATAGGATAGAATTAGATGGTGATATAGACAAACTGATGATAAGATGGATGTTGGTGAAGTGATTGGAGTGATTTTAAAGGAATTAGATGAAGTAGGAATGGGTTCAGAGAAGGTTTTACGAGGGTGGTGTAGGTTGTGAAAGGGAGTGAGGCAAGTAGATAATGCTAGGGACGAGTTACCTAGGCAAGATGGGTTGCTAAGGAAGAGTTGTTTAAGGAATATAAACGAGCAGGTGGGGAGCAGAGGGTTTTAGTGGTAATGTGGAGCACTGTGAGAGTAGTTTTAAGATCGAACACAACAAACAAGGTTGGAAAGGATTGAGAATGAAAGAAACACTTCAAAATTTGAAAAAATTTGGACAAATTTTGAAGGCTTTGAAGAGGAGTTGGTTAAGGTTTGAAGGAAGGAATTACTGAATGTTTGAAGATTTTGGGTGCCAATGGATTTAATTTTTGAAAGAAAATGTTAAATTTTACGAAATAAAATTGTTTTGGATTAAGGATTGTTGGAAAAAAATGAAGATTCGATGACAAGTAAGGATTGAGAAGTGTTAGGGTTGAGGAAACTAAGGCAGTTATGGGTCAAACTTGATGAAAATGAAGTTACGCATGTAAAGATAGCCTAAATCGACAGTTTGTATTGATATAAACTAGGATATATCGATACATTCTATCGAAACTTATATTCATGTATCGATACAAAGAATAATTCTAGGCTACCTTGAACTTGGTCTCGAGATTGGAGATGATTCTTGGCTTGTATCGATACAAACTGAGAAGTATCAATACCTTGTATCGAGACTTAAAGTTACGTATCCATATATAGAACAATTCTGTGTTCAGTATCGATACCATGAACTATGGCTCAAGATTGTAAATGATTTTTGGCTTGTATCAATATGTATAGCTCAGCATTGTGTCATTTCTATTTATATGGTATTGGTTCAAAACATATTTTTGATCCAATTGCTTATTGAAAAACATTTGAAAATGCAAATTTGAACAAAACTTTGATGTCAAAATCATTTTGCATGAACAACAATATCAAAATTTAATCCATAAAACAAAATCATTCAAAGCATCAAGAGGCATAAAAGAAAACATCATTAATAAACAAAGAGGTATGCAAGGCTAGCTTTTCTAATTAATTAAACATAGTTTAAACTATATTTAGGCAACATATGAAGATGTTATCAAACTTATAAATTTAGGTTACATTTATTAAACCAAGTTCTCTTCTAATTGTACAAAATCTATCCTTGTCAAGTGGTTTACTGAAAATTTCGGCTAGTGAAAATCTATCCTTCTCTTTTAATTCAAGCACTATATCACCTTTTTACACATGATCTCTAATGAAGTGATCTCTAATCTCTATGTGCTTAGTTCTAGAGTGTTGAATTAGATTTTTAGTTAGAAAAATAGCAGTAATATTATCGTATTTTATGGGAATGTGATCCATGGTAATTCCAAGAATCCTCCATTTGTTGTTTTATCCACAAGATTTAGGCACAACTTTCTGCAGATATGTACTCTGCTTCGGTTGTGGACAAAGTAACACTATTTTATTTCTTGAAGAACCATGATATAAGCATATTTCCAAGAAATTGACAAGTACCGAAAATGTTTTTCCTATTAATTTTACATCCATAAAAATTCGCATCGGAATAAGCATGTAAAGTAAGAGATGATTTTTTTTTTTTGGTATCATAAGCCTAGATTAGGAGTGTCTTTAATATATCTAAAGGTTCTTTTTACGAAAACTAAGTGTGATTCCGTAGGTGATGATTGATATCTAGTATATAGGCATACACTAAACATTATATTAGGTCTACTTGCTGTAAGATATAGTAATGAGCCTATCATCAACCTATAAAATTTAGAGTTAACACATTTACCTCTTTCATCCTTCTCAAGCTTTGTTAAAATATTCATAGGTGTGGAACAAGGCTTTGTTTTATCCATTTTGAACCTTTTGAGTAACTCCTTTATACACTTCGCTTTATTGATGAAGATGCCATTTTTTGTTTGCTTGACTTATAGTTTTGAAAGGAATGTTAATTCTTTCATCATGCTCATTTTAAATTCACCTTGCATTATCTTAGAAAATTCTTAACAAAGAGACCATCATCAACATAAACTTGAACTACTAAAATGTCCTTGCCTTTGACTTTTATAAAAAAAGTTTTGCCAACATTGCCTCTATTAAGACCTTTTCCAATTAAAAATTTTGAAAGCCTTTCATACCATGCTCTAGGCATTTGCTTTAAGCCATACAAGGCTTTTGAGAGTTTAAAAACATGATCAGTATAATAAGGATTTTCAAAATTGAGAGGTTGCTCAACATAAACTTTCTGGTTAATAAAATCATTTACAAAAGCACTTTGACATCCATTTGGAATAACTTGAAATCATTAAAGCATGCAAAGGCTAATAGTATTATAATAGCCTCTAGTCTAGCTATGGGGGCATAAGTCTCATCAAAATCAATTCCTACTTCTTGACTATATCCTTTAGCTACTAATCTAGCCTTATTTCTAACTATAGTTCCATGCTCATCAAGTTTGTTCTTAAAGACCCATATAGTACCTACGATGGGATAATTACTCGGTCTTTTCACTAAATTCAAAACTTTACTCTTCTCGAATTGATTTAACTCTTTTTGCATGGCCACGATCCAACTATCATCCTTTAGAGCCTCATCTAAATTCTTAGGTTTTTAATTTGTGAAAGAAAAGTTACATAATGCATACATTTCTAAGAAATGATCTAGCTCTTACCCCTTGATTAAGATCACTAATTATCTTACTTTTTTTACATAAGTCAACTCTTTAGGATGATTTTTTTCTCTTTTAACTTGGGTTGGCTCATGTAGTTCATCTTCTTTTGAAACTTCTTAATCTTGAATTGTTTGTTCTTGCTCCTTGTCTGATGCTTCAACTTGATGTTCTTAGTAAATCTCTACATCATTTCTATCAAGAGATACTTTCTCAAGGTAGAATTAGCTTTATCAAATATAACATGTATAGACTCTTCAACAACTAGAGTTCTCTTATTAAACACTCTATAAGCTTTAGAATTTATAGAATAGCCAAGAAAAATTCCTTTATCGCTTTTTGCATCAAATTTACCAAGATTATCTTTTTCGTTATTTAATACAAAGCATTTACAACTAAAAGGATGAAAATAGCTAATGTTAGACTTTCTTCCTTTAAAAAGTTCATTTGGAGTTTTCTTTAAAATTGGCCTAACCATAACTCTATTTATAATGTAGCAAAAAGTGTTAATGGCTTCTGCCCAGAAATACCTTAGTAAATTATTTTTACAAAGCATAGTTCTAGCCATGTCTTCCAAGGTTCTATTTTTTCTCCCAATAACTCTATTTTGTTGAGAGGTTCTAGGAGCCGAGAAGTTATGACTAATACCATTTTCTTTACAAAATTTGTCAAAACCAAGATTTTCAAATTCTTTTCCATGGTCACTTTTTGCAATTGAAATAGAATAACCTCTTTCATTTATCTAAAGTTTCATCTTTAGAGCTTAAGCAGAGAACCCAAGTAAACCTATAGTAGTCATCCACAATAACAAATCCATATTGTTTACCACCTAAGCTTAATGTCCTTGTAAGACCAAAAAGATTAATATGAATAAGTTGTAATACTCTAGTAGTTAAAACAATGTTAATTGTTTTGAATAAAGCTCTCTTATGTTTTCCTTGAACACATGTATAACGTATTATGCCATTATCAAATTTCATTTTTGGCAATTTGACAACAAGGTCTTTCCTAGATAATTTTGAAATTACATCCATACTAGCATGTCCTAATCTTCTAAGCCATAACCAAGACAAGTCATCATTATTAGCAATAAAGCAAACATTTTAAGAAGACAAGTCATCTAGATGCACAATATAAACATTTCTTTCTCTTTGTCTTATAAAAATAATTTTGTTTGATTTAATATCAATAGCTTTACAATTCATTAACTTGAAAATCACTTTCATGCCTTTACCATACAATTAACTAATACTAAGGAGGTTATGTTTGAGACCTCTGACAAATAGAACATTTTCAATGCTGGATGAAGAATTGTTACCAATGGTTCCAATGCCTTCAATTTGTCCTTTTGAGTTATCACTAAAAGTAACAGTTCCACCATCCTTAGGCCTTAGTTCCATGAATTAGCTTTTGTCACCGGTCATGCACCATAAGCATCCATTATCAAGGTACCAAGAATTTTTGCATGTTGAATTTGCCTCGAAGTAATGCTCTTCCTTCTGCAAACATAAAATCATTTTTTGTTTTTATGTACCCAAATTTTCTTGGGTCCTTAAGTATTATTGTTCACAATTTAAGTGCCTTTTGGAATCCATTTCATTTTAGTAGCCTCATCTTTAGATGTGCTAATTCCCTTGGGAATCCATACTCTCCTCATAAGTTTGCCTCTATAAGTAATAACGTTTAAAGAACAAGTATGAAATATATGACTAAGTTGACCAAGTTTAGGGCAATGAGTCCATATGCTAGATGCATCAAATATTTGTTTTATATCATGAAGAAATTCTTAAAGTGAGTCTCTTTTTCAATTCTATTATAGCCTAAACCATCTTTATCAAAGAATGTTCTTTGTGTTTTTAGCATATCATTTAATTCTTATTGTGCCATATAAAACTTTGAGAATGAGTTATACAAGTTTGTATTTTTCTTGGTTAGATCATAAATTTTAACTTGTAACTCATCTATTTTCTTTTTAAGATTATTATTTGTCATTCTTAGTGATTCAATTTTTTCCTAAAGTTAGAAATTATTTTCCTATATTTTAAATTCATGGTTTAAAATTCTAATGCTAAATCATCAAATGCATCTCGCAATTCATCAAATGAATAGGCAATAGCATTAAAAGATACCTTGGGCTCATCAAGAGCCATTAGACATAGGTTGGCCACTTTGTCATCATCATTATCGAATGTGTCACTATCACTCCATGTGGCCACCATAGCCTTTTTCTTTTGTTTTTTTCGAGTTTTGCTTCTTCCACATTGGATATTCAAATTTGTGTGTCCCAGTTTCTTACGCTTATAGCAAATAATTTGATCATTTTCTTTCTTGCTTGATTCTTCTTTCACCATTTTTCTTTTATGAGGTCTTTTTGCCTTGTTCATTCTCATGAACTTATTAAATCTTTTTGCAAACATGACCATCTCTTCATCTTCCTCAACCTCATCATCATCATCACCTTGAATGGTTGATTCAAAGGCAACACTTGCCTTCTTTGTTGGCTCTTGACCATGTGTAATCTGTATCTCATAGCTTATGAGAGAACCTATGACTTCATCCAATGAAAGTGTGTTAGGATCTTTGGACTCCTTAACTGCAGTCACTTTTGCTTTTTAAGACTTGGAAAGATTATTGAGAAGCTTCTTCACCATCTCTTTGTTTGGATAGGTCTTTCCAAGTGCCTTCAACCTATTGATGATGTCCGTCAACTTATTCTACATTTCTTTGATGGACTCATCCGCTTTCATTTTGAACAATTTGTAGTAAAGTGTAAGTATACTTATTTTGAATTCCTTGACTTCATTTGTTTCTAAATGAGTGGTTGCTAACTTGTCCCACTCTTGCTTGGCATTGTCATAAAGTGAGATTCTATAGTACTCACTTGGGCCAAGAGCACAAAATAGTGTGTGCATGGCCTTAGCATTCAATTCTGCCATCTTAGTATCGTGCCCATCCCATTTATCTTTTTCTTTTGGCACAACAATGTCTTCAACCCTCTTCTTAGGGATGAGTGGTTCATTGACAATGATCTTCCATACTTTATAGTCATTTGCTTGAATAAAAAGCCTTATCCTTGTCTTCCAATAGGAATAGTTATCACCATTGAAGAGTGGGGGTCTCATGATGAAATGGCCTTCAAGTCTCATAGCATTTGCATTTGTCTTAAATGCCATGAGACGAACTTCATCTTAGGTCTTTAACTCTTGTAAGCTTTTTGAAGCTTTAAGCATTATGTTTGTATCCTCCATTCTTTGAGCTATCAAGGATATTTTCTCAAGGTCGTGAAACCTACAGTAGATACCAAAGCTCTGATGCCATCTTAGCTCAAAATAATGATTGAACCAAGAGGGGGTGAATTGGTTCTTTGAAAAATTTGATCACAAATTGGCCTTTTACAAAAAAAAATTGAAGTAAATTGAGAATGAAAAAAGAGTTGAGGGTAAGAGAAACAAACAATCAATATATAAAGGTATAACCTTTAAATTCGGAGCCTAATTCATCTCTTCTTAACACTTCCTTGCCAAGGTGATTCCCACAATTCACTAATAAAATTATTACCTTTGAGGCTAAGGTATAACCTTACAACACTATCTTTTAAGGCCTAGATAGAACCTTTTAATGTCCTTAAGATTCTACCCCAAATTCTTAAGTGTTTTCACTCACTTTCACATAACCTTTTTGTGATATGAAGTGTTTGCAAACAATTAAAAACTCTAGTAGGTAGGTGTTTGCTGGAATTTAAGTATAAAGTGGATGAGATACAAATAAACTTGAAAGAGGATAAATTGGATACAAGAAAAATAAAGAATATGAAGACTTTGAGCTTTTTTTGTTTAATGCTTGATTGATCTTGGTATCTCTTACTTCTTCAGTTGTTAGGAACCTCTTTATAGCTTGAAATTGATTCATAAACGTTAGGCATTAAATGAGGTTGGTGGAGAGTCATTATAGCCTTCATAAATGCTTATTTCCGTTTAGTCTTGTGTTGTTGTATTGATACAATACCAAGTGTATCGATACAAGAATTAAAAATGTGACCATTATAGGCTGTAGTATCGATACATCAGGTTGAGTATAAATAATTGTCATCATGTATCAATACAAACATACTTGCATCGATACTTTTAGGGGGTTTTAGCCTAACCTTCGCTACTACCAAGCAATGTATCGATAGATATAGGGTAAGTATCGATACTCACTGTGTTGTATCAATACATACTAATTTGTATCGATACATTTGAGGGTTTTAAACATAGTATCTATATATTTATGCATTGTGTTGATATATCCCTCTAAACTCTATTGTAAAATGATTTTTCTTGGCTTGAATTTGACTCAAACATATCTACAAAATATTCTAAGTATAAATGCGCATTTTGGAATATATATATTTTTGAAAAAATAGGAACTTAGTTTTTTTTTTTTCAAAATATTTTTCAATTTAACACAAGTACTAAGTTGGGAACAATTGAGTATAAGTTAATTTAGCTTAAGTTATTTTTATATCAAAACCAAAATTAATTCGAAACTAACAACGTAATTCATTCATTTCTCTATCAACTTACTTTTCGGGAGAAAATTCATCCTGATTTTGAAGGTCATCTTCTATAGACCTTTAACCTATGTTACTCGAACTTGGGTGTCATTATTAGATAAGGCTATGTGTCCGATACGAGTATTGTTCAGATTTTTATAAATTTTCTTTGTCTTTGGAAGGTCATATCCTCATATCCATGTTCAAATATGTGTCATACATGAGTGTTAGATAGGATATTTTAAGAAAAAAAATAAAGAATCGAAACAACATAGACTTTGACAAGGGTATCTCCAAATCCAATTTGCGAGGGAGTACCTTGTCCTTGTTACATTTGTTAATTTTATGTTGTGCATTCTCTTTTGCCTAAATGCTAGTTGTAGAGATTTAAAAAAGCAATCGCATCATGTTTTCTATTGCACTGCATCTAGTACGGTTGTTGATATAATAGATATTATCACAGTCAATTGCGATAAATATTAGGAAGGAAAGGCACCAAAATCACTAAATAGCGACCATAACGTCACGTTGCAACACTATTTAAAACCCTTGCTAGTTGTACATGGATGATAACACAGATTGAACTGCTTGAATTTAGGTTGAATGTCTATAAAGATGAGAAAGGTTAACGAACTCCTAACTCAAATTAA
This sequence comes from Adansonia madagascariensis, assembly GCA_038381835.1. NCBI lineage: Eukaryota > Viridiplantae > Streptophyta > Magnoliopsida > Malvales > Malvaceae > Adansonia > Adansonia madagascariensis. Next base: position 4,299,323 of record JBBYHL010000019.1, on the reverse strand, counting down.
GATTACTTTGAGCCCATTTGGGAGTCCATCAGGTTGTTGTAAATGGAAGTACATGGAATGAGTAATTTTTAAGAAATTGAAGTCACTAGTTTTTCTTTTCCATTTTTCCTTTGGAAGTTGAAAATACCAGTTAATTGCTAGAAACTTTTAGTTGGTTTTATTAAGGACTTAAGGATCATCTTTCACCTGTATCAAGATTCGTGAATAGGAAAGAAGAACTACCTAAGTCACTTAGATTCGAGAATGGATGATGGACATAGGTATATATTTGACACGAGTATGATTAATTTTTTAAGCTCTTTTAAGGTACTTGAAATGTGTTACGAGAGTCATATCCTCATGCTCATATCTGAAGGTATTGGACACATGTAATTGATAAAAATAAAGAGGTTGAGCAAAATAGAGAACTACCATTATTGTGTAGCCTTAATCATGGAACCATGAAAATAATAATAAAAAAATGACACAAGACTTGAGTAGTTAATCTTCCTCAGCTATTCCTCTCCTCATTTCTTTTCAATTACATATTATTCCCCCAAATGGAAGTCCGAGAGCCTTCTAAAATTCATTTTCTCACTAGCTTTAGAACTCTTACAAAGTTCTAACGTTACATTTTTTATGCCCCTAATTCAGCTTAAAATTCTAAACTGGATTTTCCCAGTAAAACTTCCAAATTTATTCCACCATTTCCTTGATGTTTACATTGTTGCATGTTATGTCTCTTGTTTTTTATGTTATTTGTGCAAATATAAGTATAAATCTATTGTTTCAAAATACTAAACACAAACCATACGTGTATTAAATATTTTGTGTTAATCACATTTAAACGTGTTTTTTAAGTTAATTATGCAAATATAAGTACAAATCCATTGTGTCAAAATCTTAAACACAAATACCTTACTTGTATTAAATATATTATGTTAATTATGTTTAAACCTTGTGCCCAAAATTACCACCTACTTATTTGGAAAAAGCTGTGACAAAAAAAATGAAAATCAAATTGGCATACAGTTAGAAACTAGAGCTTAGCGTAGTTGTTTCATACAATCATCTTTAAAAGATGATATCTAACAAGTCCGAGATTTGAATCTTAACATCAACAATCTTTCTCTTTTTCCCCTCACATTCTACGACTTCATTTATTTAAAAAATAGCATAAGATTCAAACTTTTTTTTCCCTTTCTTACAGACAACATTTGGTGGATCACTAATTCCTAAAATGACAGAATTTGGATGATCTTCATTAGTCTCAACAATTTCGGACACAACATAATATGAAAAAAAATAATGACACGGACACAACATGATTATGTGGATTGCCAAGTCTAATCTTCATAGCACAAAAAGGAAAGTAAACCAAATATAATGGCTATTTGGATTTCACACCACTGAGTTATGGAAACATTAAGCTAATTAAAAAAAAAAAAAAAAAACATCTATGAAACTGTAAATATAAACTCCTGAGCAAACATGAATCTTTCTTGAACAAGGCTGGTAAGCAGAAAGGAACAATATGAATTCGAGTATCATGTCAACATACACAATAAAAAAAATGATATTATACTACGGAAGACGAGATCAGAATATAAAAAATGGCGGAAAATGCATTTGTTAAGACATATTTGGACATAAAATCTGAGATTTAATTACTTGATGGCAAAGTTTAGTTTATGTGAAAAAGAACAAAGTAACCAAAATGGATGGATCGATCATCGACTACACAAATAAGATGTAGATCAGCAGAGAAAAATAAACATGACCTTATAATAAATCTGCATGATTTTCTATACCGGTTCAAGCACTCTTCATCTGCAGAAAATTTATAAAAGGAACTTAGTTTAAAGCTGAGGATTCTGTTAGCAGTGAAAGTAACAGTCAATTTAACTAAAACCACCTGAAAATGATGTCATCCGATCGTCAAGCTGTGGATTATAATATGACACAAACACATTTGTTCTGCTTTGGTTGGTTTGTTGCCTTCTTTTCTGCTCATTAATGAAAGATAGAAATGTTACTTAAAAAAAATTTAAGTTGCGAAAAGGACAAGACAAGTTGGTAGCTGGAAACGTATGGCTTCAATCTGTTACTTTACTATTAACAAGAAGTAGTCAATAATACTGCTTAAAACGTCCTAAACTCAAGCAATGCAAATATCACCTAACATTTTCCATTTGACCTAACAAGCAGAAACTCAAAAAGCAAGTTTGAATAATTTCCAAACAGAAGAGTTTTCCTTTTCTCATCCCTAAAGAAAAAATAACTTCAAGAATGCTACTGCAAACAGACAAAAGGACAAAGGAGTATTATTGCTCTTTATGATGAAAAGAAAAACACTTCGGGTTATAATTGTGGAACCCCACGGATAATTATTGTACCTTTCTCCGAAGGAGGTTGAACAACAACATGCATAGTCGTCAACCCACCGGGAATATCACAAAGAGGGCTCTGGCATTCTCCCAGAGTTTTGTTGTTCTCCAATATTTTTCCTGCACTAATTAACTTGACATCTTTCACTGTCCTCGGACCATTCTCCTTCTCTGCACAAAATTAAGAGAATATGATTACACATATGGAACAATTTATAATCGGAAGAACTTTAATATGACTGAAACAAAACAAAAGAGCAGAGAAGTCTCGTCATATACAGGAATCGCAAAAAGGCATAAATAAATATCCACTGCCATTCAATCAGAAACAAAATTTATGACTTCCTGAACTACAGTCCAAACTAACACAAGCCTCACTATCTTGTATGACATAGCGTATTTATGCAACCATATCTTTTATCATTCTTTTTTCCATTTACTAAAATATAGGCCACCACATTTGCCAGTTCTCTCATGTGAAATGCAAGGAAAGGAAGAGCTAGATGACAGAACTTAGCTCAGACTAAGCTTTTAGTTGAACGGAGTAACTGTAATTTACAATGGGGAGGAGAGAAAATCAGGATCAACAAACTGACAATAACAATATACTAGCATAAATCTTAAAACTTCAGTCTAGATCATCTCAGCCGCTCGCATTTCAACTATGAATTGTCAACAAAAGTGCCTCAAATGTGCATCACTCAACATAGTTTGAAAGCCCAGCATCCAACACAGACACACATTTCCCAATAGAAACAACTATGATGTAATGAAGCAAACCAAAAACCTGTATAATTTGTTGGTTTAAGTAATAAGAAAGAGCAGTATTCAGTGACATTCTTCAAATGATACAAGTTTGTACTAAAAAAAAATTCTTGCCATTTAGCTTATACCGGGAAAAGGCCTGAACCATTCTTTATTCATATTTTGTAGCATGTTGTTTCGGTTGCCTAGGAAATATATCATCCTTAAGCGTTTCATACAGCAGTGTAATTAGTATTTCTAATCAATTTACTCATCAAAGAAAATATTCCAGTTTCTCTGCTATGAAGGATGGTTTTTTGTCCTAATTCTGAAGGAAGTAAAGCATAATATAATGATTATATTTTCTTGCATAGTTTCTCTCATCTGAATATTCAACCAGCAATACAGATAAATTGCTGAAATTTTGAAAAGCAATATCATGATCCCATCCTCCTAGTTCAAACCATATGAAAGAATGAAACAGCAACCAAAAGACAATTAGATGAAGAGAAGATATTTAAAAACAATAAAGCTGAAAGTTTGCCTGCACAAATTATACTGCTGTAACTCTTCATTTTTCACGAAGCACCTGATTCTGACATTCATGTTCAGAAGCATATTCGAATATAGGTAAGAGGATATGATTTAAAAACCCTTCAAATATATGAAAATCTTAAAAAAAATTGAACATATCCGTGTTTGTGTTTGACACACACAAAATTCCGAGCAACATAATGCACAAATACATTTGGATTCAATCAAACTTATAACTAACCTTTAGGCCATTGAGCAAGAACACTTTCCTTCAAGGTAGCAACACTGGTAGCAGAAGGAAAGGTTTTAGGACCAATATCGGATCCATCGGTCAATCGGAACTTGACCTCCAACTGATCTTGGACACCAGCCATCTCCAGCAACCTATACAGACTTGAAAATCCGAACACCCCCACCCCCCCAAGATCTTTACTTGGGACTTCTCCTTAACCATATACAAAAACCTCAATCTGAATTGCCGAAAAGAAACAAAGATTCCTCTCAAGTACGTGGTTGGTGATTTTTGCAATAATCAAAAACTCCACCTAAGAATTCTCAACCAAAACTTCTGCAGAATTGAAATACAAAAAATTAAAGAAAAAAAGAAAAATTGAATTATTTGACTCAGAGATATATTAGAAACAGATATGCAGGCAATCCAGTTTAAGAAATAAAGAGTATAAAGGGTGACAACTCTAAGAATACAGATTTGAATCATTGTTTCCAAGTAACCTAGATTGGGTAAATCCAAAAATAGGATATAATTCACTCCTAAATATTTAAAAAAGTTCAAGACATAAACAAACATTAAAATCACCAAATAAGTAATTATCCACCAATGTTAAAGATGAACGAGTCTCAAAATTAAGAGAATAACATCAGCCAAAATCCAGAACTTGGTCACTCCAAAAGCAAAAGCATGAAAAAACTTGATGGGTTATTATACTTGAGTCCAAAACTGATTTGGGTTGGTTTCAATTGGCTGAAAAATCCAAGCTTTGAAGAAAAAGAACAAGAAGAGGAAAAGAAACTGTTGGGGCTGATTTGATATAATTTATAATTATTAATCAAACCAATAATAAAAAAGAAAGAGAGAGGACGAAGAAGAAGAAGAAGAAGAGATCAAATAAGAAATCTGTACAAACGAGGCTGTTTCGTAGTTGTCTAAATCTAAGGTCAATGCTTCCCTCCTTCCGATCTCGTAAAGCTGTGGAGACGGGCAGATTTCACTCATTCAAAAAATTAAAAAATTAAAAAAAAAAAAAAGAGTCAACTCTATAAACCTGTGATTTTGCATGCAACATCATAACCGTTGGATCTTGATTGTAGGAGTTCATAAAACTTTTTTTAATTTTTTTTATTTAATAAGTTCGAATCGGTTTAGGTTGAACCAAAAAAGTTAAATTATTATTTATTAAAAGTTATAAAATAATTATTTTTTTATTAAATATATATTTTTATAAATAAATTTAAATAAAAAATATTTTATAATCAAATATTATATTCGTATAATAATTTACTTAAATTAAAAAAATCTCGGGGACTAGTATATAGAGAAAGGAAATCAAGTGGCTGTACGCTCTCTTCAAGAAACAGATCACCTTGAAAGGAGTACCAAAACAATTACATCCAATAGTTCGATCATCGGGACTGGAGGGTAAGGCAGCGGTGAAAGACGTTTAAAGGCTTGTTGATGAATTCTCGTATGTTCATCAACATGTTTCAAAGGGCAACTATTGTAGAAAAAGAGGATGCAAACTCTGACATGGATATGGAAAACAACACAAATGATATAGCTATAATACGGTCAATGGTTATTGACAAAGATATGCAAAAAGAACTACGTCATCCATGGCAATCTACCTTGATCATCAAACCACTAGGGAAAACCTTATCCTTTAATGCCTTACATAGGAGGGTCATTCATTTATGGAAACCGGATGGAGAGTTTGATCATATTGACGTTGGGCTGTGTTTTATGCTTTTAAATTTGAGAGGACTGAAGATCGTATGAAAGTGATAATTGAAGGTCCTTGGAAAAATAATGGATCGTTACTTAACGGTCCAAATATAGAAGCCTAATTTTCATACATCAACAGTATTCGTGCTCTCTAATGCAGTTTGGCTTCTTTTTTCGGAGCTTCCATTAGAGTATTTCCATAAATCATTGTTATTGGAGATAGGTGAACTAATTGGTAAGCTGATCCTACCACTTTGGCAACCCGTAGAAAGATTGCTAGAATCTGCATGGAAGTTGATCTGAGCAAACCTTTACTAAGGTAAAAGCGGGAAAGTTCATCCAGAAGATTGAATATGAAGGTCTTCGCATAGTTAACGCAAGTAAGATAAAGGGGAAGCGTAAATGGCTATCCATGTCATTGAACAATAATAATATAAATAGGTTCTTTTGCTTCGCTCTTTAGTCAAACACACAATCTAAAAGATTATGGGTGGACAAAGGCAAGGCAACGTTAATGATATCAAACGTATCCATGTCATTGCACAATAATAATATAAATGAGTTGTTTAACTCCAATTAGCCATCGACGTGTTTCTTTTATGGCCGAATCCTAGCAAAGTAATAATAAGAAAAAACATGCTAGACCTAGCCTCCAAAATGATACCTCCACTCTCCTCCACCATTATCTACTCTGTTTCCTCCTCTAATCTTGACACTGAGGTAAGTTTAATGAACCCTTTTTCAAATTTCCCATGATGTCATTTATTTTCAGTATAATCTTTGCTTCATGCAATCTTTTGCTTTA
>JBBYHL010000019.1:4246371-4260636 GCA_038381835.1 Adansonia madagascariensis | reverse complement strand
GAGGTGACATAATTTCAACCGTGCATATAAGACGTAGGTAGTCCATCTTATACGTGTTGGAATAAATTGTAAATTGAACAATTTTGATGCGCATAAATTCGACTTGTCATATCTAACAACAAATAGTAGCATTACCATCTTTTCAGAAACTTGTCAAATTGGTTACACGCCAGTAGCTCGTAAGCCGAAGGAGAATTGATGGAGAAAAGAGTGACAAATGGAAAGTGGAAGACAATTTTTGCGGTAACCTATGAAGAAAGAGAATCAGAAGAGTTGGGTGGGAGACAGCTTAGACGATCACTATTTAACTACAAAGTTGGAAACAGACACTACTTCGGTTTTGATTTGATAAGTCAGTGTTGCACAGTTTAATATGGACCCGTTCTTATCACTTCACAAATTTGTTCCAATTTCTTTTCTTATAAAATTGGCTCCTATTATTAGAGGTAGTAAAATAATTTGGATTTAAAAATTCATCTAAAAATCTTTATATTTAAATTAATTTAAATTCGATTTCATAAAAAAATTAAAAATCTAAAATCTAAAAAATTTTTATTCTAAATGATCCTAATCTAAAATAGTTTAAGCTCAAATTAATATGAACTCATGATAATTTGAATATGAAATGATTTAAACTCAAAATGTTCTTAATTTAAAACAATTTAAATTGAGATTGATTTGATCACAAATTGGTAATAATCAAATTATAATTAAATAATTTTTATAAAATAGTTTTAATTATTAAATTTATTTTAATATTTTTTTTAATTTCAAATGAAATTGCAGGATCATGATCTCAAATTTGGCCACCAAAATCTTTTTGAAATTCAAATGATATATTATTGAACCTTATGAGATAAATCTGAATTATATATATATATATATATATATATTTGTGCATTGAAACCATAAATTTAATTATGATTTTTATCGATAGATTAAAAATTATATTTATTTATTTGTGTATAATTTAATCTTTATTCAATAACTGAAAAGAAAATATAAAAAATTATAAAAAAATAAAATGAGAAGAGAATATTAAAAATTATTGTTGAAAATTTATTAGTTAGTCGGCAATAGATATTTTGAAATTTTTTTCATTAAATTTTGCAAAAAAAAAAAATTATTTAAAATTATATACCGATGAAAATTTTTGTTTGCAACAATTATAACACGTCCAATAGAATCTTTTAGTACCTTACGAAATAACATTACCGAATACCAACGAAACATTTGCCGGTGGAATTTGAATTGATATCGATGACAATTTTTCGTCGAGACTATTGTTTTCCCCTTATAGCATTAACTTCATGCCATTTTTTTAATCATCTTAGTGTTTTTTAGTTTTAAAGTATATATTCTAAGAATACGCGATAATATTTTAAAAATCGTTGATAATAAAATTTAAAAATTTTACAATTATGTGATATAAATTTTTTATTCGAATCGATAATCTTAAAATTAACTCATTAAGGTTTTCTCAAATTATCTCCTTAATCAAGTACCAAGAGGGAGGATCGGCACTGATAAACTGTAAAAAAGAAAAAAAAAAATGTCCAAAACAAAGTTGGATCATAGCAGTAAGACCGTGACTTTTAGTATAGATCAAACTATTCTAGTCAACTTTTGAACATTATTGGCAAATTTGATCGTTATTAGCAATACGATCGAGTTAAGGTCCGACTTTTATGATACTATGCTGTAACGTCGTAAAAAACTTGCTGCAATAATTTGTTACGGTATATCTTGATGGTGCTTATTTTGTAGTTTTGAATCGTTGATCGGTAATAAGTTTTATGAGTTTTTTAATACAAGTGATATACTATAGCGACAAATGATATATCTTATTGCTTATTAAGTGAGCGGTGAACTTGTACTAACTGGATACGAGAAAGCAACCAGAAAAGGAAGATTCAGAAAACCATAGGCATTTATCAATATTTTGCTTACATAAAAGTAGGCATTTCATCTAGTCTTGGGATATAAAAGATTGAGGTGGAAATAATGTTAGAGCAAGTACCAATACCTTTACTGAAAGTTAAATATTCAAAACATTAACTAGAGAATTAGGAGGCTAATGAGAGGAAGAAGATTAATAATTTCTTAATAATATATACTTAATTATTTAGTTATATTTTTTTGAATGATAAAAAAATAAATAAAACAAATCCTTAGTTATGCTAAAACCAGCGGCAAATTCAGTTGAGACAAAATAAAAAGAAAATTTCATTTAGATTTGTAAGTGTTTAAGTTTTATTTACATGATAATCAAAGCTAAAATCAACAGTATGTATTGTAAATTGCAGTTCTTTAACTGCATCCGTATAACCAAATAACTGCTGATAAAGTGGAACTGAATTAAGCTGAGCAATATGTGGTAGAAGAAGCTAAACAGAAGAAAGGAAAAGAAATAAAATGAAAAAAGTCCAAAATAAATAAGAATTATGAACAGTAGTGATTTGTCCTCGTTCAGTTCCAATTCCACTTCTAAATTATCCTTATGCTGTGACGATTCCAATCTGTTGAAGATCACCTTCTTCTTCTCATTAATGCAAGTCCATTCACCATTATAATTTACTTCAGATAGGAAAAAATGTTGGCCATTTTCCCCCCATCATGACATTCACCATGTGTAAAATGTGATTGTCTCTTTCACTCAATTTCATTTTCTAATTCACGAAACGATTCCACTAAAAGTGATTAAGCTGTATCGATGAATATACTGTTTATGAGTCGGTATTGATATGTATTAATATTGATATATTTCAATATACTATTTTTAATTTATTGATATTTTTTAAAAGTTTTTTTCATACATATATATATATATTTATAACCTATATTTTAGTTTCTAAATAAATTATATACTATGTACACATGCAAAGATACTTCTAGTACATATATATATATATGTATATATGTTTATATCTAAATCTAAATTTTAAAATTATAAATATTTAATATTCAAATTTTTAAACATTGAATAAATATTAAAATATAGTAAATTATTATTAACTAGATTCAATAATTTAATTTAATGAATATATATTTTATTCTTAAATGTAATTATGAATAAAAAATAAAAATTGGCTTAAAAATCAAAAAGGAAATATTTAAAAAAAATAAAAAATCAAAATCTTCTGCCAACTAATATGAATTGGTGCATACAAATATTTTAGAACATTTTCAAAATAAGCGAATAATTATGTCTTCAACAATTAGTAAATTGTATCTTTTAATTATTTGTCAACAGTAGTAACTCTTGGTTATTTACCATTATCACTATTCAAATAGGCATCTATTTAGATAAGTTATGTTTGTGTAAAGAAACATGTATTTGCTTATAAATAAACCTCTTATTGTAGTAGATAGATAGAGAACAACAAAGAAATTATATATAGAATTTTGATAATTTAATTTCTCATTATTTTTGTTTCTCAAATACTAACATGGTATAAGTTAAAATAATACGATATTGATATCATTTTGTTTTAAGAATACCAATACGATACCGGCTAGATTGATTCCAACCCTTCGATAAAAAAAAAAAAAGAAACTCATTTTCTACTTCTTTCAAATCCACATTAATTTGTTAGAGAAAACAAGCTGTGTCTTCTACCCCACCACCAACCAAACTTTGTTGCTCATTCTCACAAATATAAGTACTTAACAGCATTTTTTTTTTTTTTTTTTTTTTTTTTTGTGGAAGACAAGTCTATTAAGCTTCCCAACATCAACTGGAAATTCTTTTTGGAAAAAGTTGCATACAAGAAAATTGGATATCACTACCACGCATGCATCAAATATTTGTTAAGATGTATTTCCGATTTCCGATCCCTTTTAGATAGAGTCTTCACAAAATCTGAAAAATTAGCTTGATAGGGAGCCATCTCTGATCATGTTCAATCCATCTTCTGTGCTATAAAGGTTTTGAAAATTAGGCACTTGGATGTCGTGATCAGTCCATGGAAAAGTTTCAATTGGAATCTCCGCTTCGAAGCCTTGATGGCTGCTCTAGCTATCATAAGCCATAGTTGCTTCTTTCTCGGAATTGAATAATGTCCCAATTAATCCAGATCCTCCGATGGTTGGCATAAATTTCTGCACCCCCTATGGTTAATATTTCCGTGGCGCAACATGCTGTTGCTCGAATCTGAAATTTCTGCATGATTGATTCATCATCCTCCATTAGAGACTGGTCTAAAGGAACAAAACAGATTTGAAAGGGAAAAAAAAAAAAAAATCTAGGCATGCAAGAGCCAAGGTGAAAAAATATTTTGTCCAATTTTATCCTAAAATTAAAAATATAATAATAAATAAATTTAAAACAATCACGTTAATAGAATCTATATATTATATATGCTAAGATTAAAAAGGTAATAGTATATACAGATAAATAGATATAGATAGATTGTTTATTTGCTTTATATATCTTTTATTTTTATAATCGAAGTTTTCAGAATTCTAACCATGATCATAAAATTCAACACACATAAAAAAAATCTAATCTTTTTAATTTTGTATATTTTTTATTTACATGAAATGCAGATGTGGTCTAAATTTAAGTAAATAAATTTTTACTGATGTAACTTTTTTAACGAACTCTTATAAGTTATCTCATTAAAAACTGATATAAAAAGTCACAAAGTGCAACTTATATTAAGATCTATATGCTCTAATCAAAACTGATTTTAATTTTTAGACACTTCAACAAACGTGCCATGAAATATATTTTATTAACAAAATTTACTATTAATACCATTCTTATCTTTATCTTTACTTCCTTTTTTTATTTATTTATTTATTTTTTGATAATATCCTTATCAAAATTACTTACCATAAAAGTACTTTTACTTGTAGAATGAATCATCTTAGGAACAAAGAAAAAAAAATGTGAACTAGTAAACGTCGAGAAGATAGGGGAGCTTTATTAGGAAAATTTGTTAGGCAATAGAACCCTGATCAAACTCTAATTAATTTACTTCCAACAATTTTCACATGCAAAGCTCTTTCGTCTTCTGCCTCATGTTTTTTTTCCCAATTGAAGGAAGGAAAAGAACAATAATTAGAAGACTTCTTTGTGAAAATTTAAGAGTTCGAACACATTGGTTCATATATATTTTTTGATACATAGGCAAATTGTGAGCTTAAAACTCCTTTTGATTTAAGTTGCAATCCATAAATGACAATAGGCTTCGCAGGATTATTTTCGTGCTACCAGGAAAGTCGAGTGATTTCACGGCCTACTCTCTGGCTCGCCATCCTCGATAAGGGATCTTCCCCGTCGCCAGAGTCATTAACCATCCCAGAAGACGTTACTTTGTCGGTGATCAAGTTTCGTAGAAGGTTTGTACACATAAATTTTCCACTTAAGAAATTTTCAGATATGAATGGAAAAATCGTATGAAGGTAAGCTTTGATCTTATTTAGCATACGTGAAACTTATATAACATGAAACTTTAGCTTTGTTGCGTGGAAAATTATCAATGACCTAGTAGATTCAAAAATTCTTTTAATATTGTGTAAGCTAGGAACATTATTTGTTGTATACATTACAAATTTTGAATCCAAATCTTAAACCAGTTATTCATACAAACTATTTTTAAGAGGTAACGGCTAATAAATCTGAAATTTGAATTTTAATATCTACAAATTTTTTTTTTATTCTTAGATTGTGACATCTCTTATTTATACTATGAAAAAAATATGTATATATATATATATATATATGTGCGTGTATGTTACAAAATTTAAGTTCCCATATACCATATTAATTCTGGAAAAAGATGATAAGCTTTCAGTCATTATCAAATTTTTTTCTTTTTTTTTTGCCTATGGAATGTTCAAAGGAGAACACAATTGATGTTAACTCATATAGAAAACTTACAACCACAACAAAGGACGAAGAAATAGGACATTTCAAACATGGCAAAAGAAGGGACTTCCCTTTCCTGATAAATTAAATTTTGGTTCTTTTGACATTGGTTTGAGGAATATAGTTAAGTTCGACAAATTCATCCTCTAAGCCAAAATGGATTGCTCTCTCCTTTCTTTTCTATATCTCCAAGACTTTTCTCTTTTAACTGTAAATCGACATTTATTTTTGGCACTTGATTTTAAAGTTGTTTAGGAACTTTTCCCTAGTTTACAGTTCATCGAAGAAAACGTTTAGATATTATCTTCAAACTCCAAATACTGGTGTCATATATAGGAAATTTTGTTACAAGCAGCATTTGGATTATTGTCACCTTTCTTTGCTTTTGGTTTATACCCAAATTTATTTTCCCACTTTCAGCTTCATCTTAATTACCTACTTACCATAAGTTTGAATTTTAGTTGTCTAAATTTATATTTGTCAGGTGTCAGGCCAAAAAGAAAAAAAATAAAAAAGAAATTCTGTAATTAGGCGTAAGTTTATAAATGTGACGAATATATATATATATATTACTAGTTATTAAATATGTTCACAAATCGGGTGTTTTCTCTCACCTAATTTAAAACATTTATCAGACTAATCTTGAATAGAAATTTTCAAAGAGCAATAAAATTTGATTTAGCTCATAAATATCTCTAATCATAAATCGTACACATGTTTTTATTGCTATTTAATATGAAAGTTTGATTCAATGTATTTGGGAACTTTTTTTAGTTTGTTGAAAAAAAGAAATGGTTTGAAATGTGTTGAATGAATCATCTTTGTTACTTACATTTTCACGGTAATGTACAGTTTGCAACTATTTCATATGGTTAATGATGAAATTAATAAGGCTCCTTTTGGTAAGGTTGTTTTAATTTTTCTTTTTTTTTTTTACCATTTGTTCTTTACTTTTGATTCATTTAGATAATTAAAAAATAAAAAACATGGATCAAACGAAAACAAGTGATTATATTATAGAGAAAAGGGCTGATCATATATTAAAAGCAAGAGTGAAATTTAAGAGTGAATATCAATTATTCTGAAAATCGAAGAATTAATGGAAAGAGAGAGAGTGACGGAATATCACTTTCAAATGGAAATGAAATCCCACTGACCAAGATTTCATTGAAGAAATGACCTAATATGTGGCATACACTCTTCAAAGCAAACTTTTCTTCTATGTTCCACGAATAGTTTTGTAAAGTCAATTTCTCTATCTTTGTAATATGTTAGTTCTCCAATGTATATATATATTGGACTCTTTCCTCACATTCTTCTCATACCATCTTTTCATCTCTTCTCTCTTAATAAGAAAACTTCTTTTGGTATCTGTTGTTAGTTTCTTTTCCTTTCAAGTCTTAAGTAAGTTATCTTTAAAAGGTCTCAACTCAAGTTTAATAGTACCATTAATTACCTCCTCAGATTTCGCCACTTTTTTGAAACTTTACAAACGTCTCAACCTTGTTGCCTTTTTTTTTTTTTTTTTGCATGATTTTCATTGGCTATACTCTGCCTTAGTTTTATCTATATATATATATATATAAACTTAAAAAACTGTTGTTTTTGTTCCTCTCTTCTGCATGGTTTTATTCATATTTATACTGTTTTTTGCAGAGGAGACTATCAATGGCTGCCGTTGAGTACTTATCTACCAATGAGATTGAAATAAAGGTTAGTAAACTAAACCTAAACTACTACTAAATCAGTTCAAGTTACTACTTTTTTTTTCCCTTTCTTGTGAAACATGCAAGAATTGTTAATATTGCATAGATAACACATCCCAACTATGGTGTGTTGCTCAATATTTTCATTGACTTCATTATCCATTAGTTTTCTTTCATTAATATTTTTTTACTAACCCTGTATTATTACCTTGCCCCACATATCTAAGCATTTAACATGTTGGATGGAACTTCTATTTCAATATGGCCAAGCTGTTGGTTTACTTAATTGATCACCTCACAATGTCTGAAGTCTTAGCTTGAAACGAAAAAGTCATTATATAATAATATATAATTATTCTATTATTGATAATGACAGGCTAACGAAGAAATTATTAGCTCTACACAAGCGGAAGCTGTGAACGAAAACGAGAATACCAGTGGAAAGAAGAAGCTGAAAACGAATAAGTCTCTTATCAGGAAGAACTCAGGAGGATGGAAATATGCGAGTCTCTTGCTAGGTATTTCTCAATTAAGCTTAATCATTTGTATTATGCATGAGTGCTTTTTTTTTTTTTTTGATAAGTAAAAAACTTTTATTCATCCAAAATTGAGTTATGCATGAACTGTTTTATATATTGTTATTTCTTTTTTTTCTTTTCCTTCTAGAAACTTGAGAAATGATTGTTCTTCAATTTTGGTGCAGTGAATCAAGGCCTAGCAACATTAGCATTCTTTGGACTAGGTGTGAACTTGGTTTTGTTCTTAACCAGGGTTTTAAATCAAGATAATGCTGATGCTGCAAATAATGTTAGCAAGTGGACTGGAACTGTTTACCTCTGCTCTCTGATAGGTGCATTTCTTAGCGATTCGTATTGGGGTCGTTACTTGACATGTGCTGTCTTTCAGTTGATACTTGTGCTGGTAACATAATCATACAGAATCACCTTCCTTGTTCTTGATTTGTGCACTTAATTTAGTCACTTGCAGATTGATTATGAAATGTTGCTTCAGGGTTTGGGGCTACTATCACTTGCTTCTTGGCTTTTCTTGATAAATCCCGCTGGTTGCGGTGATGGAACAAAAATCTGCACGCCCTCATCATCGGTTGGTGTCGGCATTTTCTACTTATCAATATATCTGGTAGCCTTTGGATACGGCGGGCATCAACCAACCATAGCCACTTTTGGAGCAGACCAATTTGACAATTCAAATCCGAAAGCAGCAGATTCAAAGGCTGCATTCTTTTGTTACTTCTACTTTGCACTTAACGTCGGATCTCTATTTTCAAACACCATACTGGTTTACTATGAGGATTCAGGGAAATGGACGCTAGGCTTTTTGGTTTCGTTAGGTTCTGCAATTATAGCCCTACTATTGTATTTGTTGGGGACATCAAGATATAAGTATATAAAGCCATGTGGCAACCCATTGCCACGCGTTTGTCAAGTATTCATTGCCGCATATAGGAAGTGGGATATAGTGCCAGCTACTCCTGATGCCTTGTATGAGGTGGAGGGAACAGAATCTGCTATCAAAGGGAGCAGAAAAATTCTTCACAGTGATGATTTCAAGTAAGTATATACTATATCATTAGTATTAACTAATGTCTTAAAAGAAGCTCGACAAATTCCTAATTTATCCAACATGTTGAGATTGGCTATTTTTTTTCCCCTCGTTTTGACTTCAGCAATATACATATATATATATATATATTGGATTTAGCGCAAAAGAAAAAAAAAAGCAATATATATATATTGCAGTATGGTAGTGATATTTTATAATTAGATGAAATATATTATTTAATATTAAGATTTAGTCTAGTTAATTCATAGAACTACTTTAAGTAAGAGGTAACATCTCTAAAATTTTAATCATAGCATTTATAACCTTTTTAACTGTCTGGCTGAGCTTCCTTTGCTTAAAAAAAAGCTAAATTAAAGTTTTAGATCTGTGATGGGCAGTGCTCCGAATTCATTAATGCCAAAGAATGAAATTGCTGTTACTTTATTTAGGTTCTTAATTAAGTTTGAAAATTGACCTGCAGGTTCTTGGATAAGGCCGCTACAATAACACAGGATGATTTGCGTGGACCACAAGGTCCATGGAGGCTTTGCACCGTAACTCAAGTCGAAGAAGCCAAATGTGTCCTAAAAATGTTACCAATTTGGCTATGTACTATAATTTATTCTGTCATCTTCACGCAAATGGCATCCCTTTTTGTGGAGCAAGGAGATGTAATGGCATCCAAACTTGGAGACTTCCACCTCCCAGCAGCCAGCATGTCTGCGTTTGATATTTGTAGCGTTCTCATTTGCACCGGCATCTATCGTCATATCGTGGTGCCTTTGGCTGGAAGATTAAGTGGTAACCCCAAAGGATTGACTGAGCTTCAACGAATGGGCATTGGACTCGTAATTGGAATGATTGCAATGATTGCAGCCGGTGTCACTGAGATACAAAGACTTAAGTTCGTGACCCCCGGTGAGAAGAAAAGTTCTTTAAGCATATTTTGGCAAATCCCACAATATGTTTTCGTTGGTGCTTCTGAAGTTTTCATGTACGTTGGTCAATTGGAGTTCTTCAATGGGCAAGCTCCGGATGGTATTAAAAGCTTTGGAAGCTCCCTTTGCATGGCTTCCATGTCCCTCGGCAACTATTTTAGCAGTTTATTAATTAGCATAGTTATGGCGATTACAGCAACAGGTGACAGTCCTGGTTGGATCCCAGCTGACCTGAACCAAGGCCATATGGACAGGTTTTACTTCCTTATCGCAGTTCTAACTGCTCTTGATTTTATAATCTACGTGTTTTGCGCTAAATGGTACACTTGCATCAACCTTTACACCGGCGAGATGGAGATTCAATTGGAAGAACAACAAAAGGATACGCTTGAAAGAGTTTAACGCCACCTTTTAGCAATTAATTTGGAGTTTGTATCTTATAATAATGGCCTCTTTTAATAACGTTTTCAGAAAGAACCCATTTCCACACCGGAGTCATGACCTTTACTTGCATGATTGCCTCCTTGGAATGGTGGGACTTTCGTAATTTACAATGTCATTAGCTAGTTGGTGGACTTGGTTATGTATGTTTGTTGAAGTTTTTAGGATTTATCAGCTACTGATCATGGTTGTTGCTGATATTATTACTGTTAATTAGTATCATACTATTTTGATTTAACTATTTTCTTCTTCTTCTTCGTCATCTTTGTTTTCCTCCCGTGTAATTGATTCACTCGAAAATTATAAAGAAAATATTGCAAATTTTTATTATGGTCAAAAGTTGATCGATGGAATTAAAGTGCATAAGCTGTGTGATATTATGCTTTGTGATATGTTCTGGTCATCAATCCCTCTCAGGTTGAAGGCTTTATTAAAAAGGAAAAACAATGCAAAATCGTATAATTGGTTTGAATGTTTCTTTCTAACATCTTCCAATTGATTTGTCATTATTGAATAATAACTAAAGTTGATCATATTCTAGCCATCAGTCTTTAGAAATCTCCGGAAGTCTTCAAATCTCGAAATTGTATCCAAGTAAATGAACTAATTTGGAGCCATGAACTTGCTGAATCCAATATGATGGCACTTAGTATGATGGATACTAATCAGAAATAAATGTGTCTTGGACTTTGTGAATATTTTACCCTTTGAAATGAATGAGTTCCATGTCCTTGATTTAAAGCCATAAGTTGAAACAACTCTACCATATGCTAATGTTTTTTACATCAACAATAGAACAAGTTGAAATAATGACTACAAACTCTTCAAGTGGGGGATGCAAGTGGACTTGAAAAACTTGGTCATTATGTGAGATGAAACCTTGCCTAGACGACATCAAGAAAATGATATATGGGGTCTATTCCCATGAATGAACATACGCATTGTTTTGTTTTTATTTGCGCAAACTTGACTGCACCATTGATGAGACGTCCCAAATAATTAAGCAAGCGTAACTGTCTTGTTGTGATTGCCAAACTCGTGGAGCGAACGAGGCCTCAAGATCTACATTATTAGATTTAGATGCTGAAATAACTTATTCAAGTGTGTGAGTAGTCCTTGCCAATTCGTGAGCTTCCTCCAATTAATGTGTTTCCAAGACTTCAAGATCAAATCATCTTTCTAATCGTCTTTGGATTTAAACCATCCGTCAAGTTCTTTTGAGTTTTTCATTGACACGACTCTGATTAGCCGTCTAATTTTTTGCAATAAAGGCTTCTTTGATTAATTAATTTATGACAACCATAGTGTTAGGACAACTTGGTTAAGCTTCATGATAAAACAATAAATATTCTAAGAGTATTGCCTCTTTCCCTCTTTTTGTCAGTTAGTTTCCTTTTTAATTTCAACTTCCAAATTATTCGGTAAACAGTATATACCAATAAAAGAGAGGGGAAAAACCCTTTTTAATCATATATCTAGTCAAGTCCATTGAAAAATGAGTTCAAATTGTATATAATTTGAGTTTCAAAATTTTACATCTGAATCAGTAGCACAGCAACTAAAAGATATGAAAAGCAAGACTTCATCAGAGAATCCATACGCTTCAATTTCTGTCAAATCTTTGGGGAAAATATTTCAATGGTACTTCTAGGAGTCTACCTTGTTTGCGTGCTACTACCTTCTTTTCCCCTTGTGAATTCTTAATTGTTGTTCAAATAGGAATGAAAGGAAAGGAGAACTGCAGCATAAATTTCCCAACATATGCAGCTTCTATTAATTAAAGTTAAGTGGATTTGGGACATTTTATCTAATGTCAAGTCTAGAAGTGGAGAAGCCTGTTACAGGAGATAGAATTTGCTATAAGAGTTGTCAATTACATGAAATGATGAAGGAAGTCAGGATCTGGTGTTTCAGTGGATTTTTCAAACTTCAAGTTTTATACAGAACGAGGGTTCTATTCTTCTGCACCACTAAACTGATATGCTACTTGCTTGTTGTCCAATTTTCACCTTCCCGACTTGTCAAAATGGCTGAAAGCCTAAAGCCAATAAAAACAAAAATTGAACAGGTTAAACCACTAGTTATTAGTTTAATTGGTTCAACCGCCAGTTCAACAATCTCTTTCTATTAAATAATTCAAAAAATCAGAAAAATGAAAAAATAAAGAGAAATTAAAAATAATAAAAATAAATAATATAAACAACATAAAAGTTCATTATAAATTTATAAATTATAAAAAAAATTAAAATAAAAAAAAAATTGGGAAGAAGTTCAAAACCTAACGATTTTTTAATATCATTTAGATATAATAGGTTAAATCTAGTTCTATCGATTTTTTATTGTCTTTTCAATTTTCGATACTCATTTTTTAGTGGTTCCATCTTATTCGTAAAATTCCAATTTTGTACATTGTTGAACTGCCAGACCAACTAGCTGCCGTTGAACTAATTGAATTAGCAGGTCTGGTTCAGTTCTTTCATCATTGTATGAAACGCATATGGGCCTTTGGTGGCTAGTCTTAATTCTCATATTTTAGCATTTTGCTTGCAGATCATTGTTGTAGAATTTAATATATCAATGTACTTATCATTTATAAATAATATAATGAAGAGTACAGTATTATTTTTATGAAAAATTGTATTAAATTTATTAACTATTAAAATTAAAACAATTTAATCTTATTCCAATAGAAAATTAAAAGTCTTAAACTAAAAACAAAGTAAAAGTTCTGAAGGGCAAGCATATCATGGAGCTACCATTTCAAAATATTTCAACTAAAATTGGAAGAAACTCCTTAATATGAGAACCATTACACTCAAATTTATCTAGCAATAAGGTGGCAGCTTGATTTAGAGGTCGCCTGGACTCAACTTTAAAACATCCCTCATTTGGAATGAGCTACTACACAATAGGGACAAGGTTGAATGGCACAAGTTGGTTTGGTGTCAGTTTCATATTCCTCATCACTTAATCATTTTCTAGCTGGTTATGCTTGACAAATTACCAGCAAAGGATAGAATGTGTAGTGTTTGCATGCTTTGCAACTGTGAGAAAGAATCTAGGAACCATTTGTTCTTAAACTATGAATACTTATAGTAGCTGTTGCATAACGTACTCTTTGCTTGCCGAAGGAGGAAAATAAAGAGACTATGGTAGAAGGAGCTAAATTCAAGGTAAGAGATTTGAGTACAGTAATACTAAGAATAGCTTGGAAAGAATGCATCTATTCTTTTTGGTTGAAGCTAAATCGAAGACTTCATAGAAGTCAAGCTAGGTCAGATTGATTTTTTTATAGTCTTCTTGTTAGCAATGTTAGGGATAGATTGATTGGGAAACAGAATATGGGGAATAATAATGTAAATAGAAATTGAAGAGATACATGGGGTGTAATTATAGAGATAAAGATGTGATAAGATAGACTTGATTCTTAATGTAAATCATTATATCTTCCATAGAAGGACTTCTTGCTTCTTTTTGGATGAATAAAAATTTTTAGTTATCTAAAAATAAAAGGAAAATAATAGCAGAAATAATAATTAAAACTTAATTAATTAATGAAAAAAATATAGAATTACAATTTTCTTTAGCACTTTATTTAAATACCCATACTGACTATTTTTTTTTTTATAAGTTATCAATTTAAGAAGCAAGCATTACAAAAGACCCAATATAATTGCGAGGACACCCACTATACGTAGCCCTGACACTAAAAAGCACCACGAAATTTTAAATAGAAACACTA
>JBBYHL010000019.1:4219002-4236081 GCA_038381835.1 Adansonia madagascariensis | reverse complement strand
TATTTTAGTTTGCACTGTTTCTCAGCGTTTAAAGAGTTAGACACTTGTCACCATGAACGTCGTACTTTAGTGGTTAAACGCATAAGTTTTAAGTTCAATTTTAAGGTTTTTTTTTTTTTTTCTCATCTCTAATTAAAAAAAAAAAAAAAGATGCCCGTCCAATAAACCTGTCAGCACATGACTTCATTCCGAGCTGTTAAAATCTTTCCTCTTCTTGTGAATCATGACTGTCGGTCTCATTTCACCATCCGCGGCTCCATCCGCGGCTCCCACCACGTTCTCAAATGGTCATAAAATTATTACGAAGGTTAAAAGTTCGAATAGTTTTTTAGCCTATAGTAACTTCTTAAAATTTAAAACTAAAATACTTTTAACTTTATTTAATTATAGTTAAATTTGATTTTTTTTGGCATTTTTCTTAATTAAATTACTGTTAGTAATTCATCACATTTATTTAATCAATAACGTTATATATACCTAAAATTTTGTTGAAAGTATATTTGAAAAATATAATTTTTAAAAATAATTAATTTTTTTATAAAAATAATAATTTTTTTAAAAAATATATAAGTAATTTATGAAAAAAATTATTTTATAATTTTATTCGATTTTATTATGCCGATTGAATTCACCTGATGTTACTGATGTGGATGCGAGGAGAGTTGTAATAACGGCATTGAAGTGGGCCGCCCAATGAAAGCGTAGGAACCACACCCCAGATCACATTTTCGGACGCCAAGAAATCATCAAATCCTATTAGTTACGAGCTGCAACTAAAAGGCTGAGAAATTGTAGAGCTCAGTTCAGTTCAGTCCTTTCTATTCCACTTCCATAACAAAGTTTCTATGCTCAGATCCTTTGGTATTGGGTCATCCATTTCATGCCAGATAGTCTGCTTATTTTGAAATTCGACAAAACGAAAAAGGAGAAAAATGAGAGAGATTATAAGCGTCCATATAGGGCAAGCTGGGATTCAAGTCGGGAATTCATGCTGGGAGCTCTATTGTCTTGAACACGAAATCCAACCTGATGGAATGATGCCAAGGTTTTTTATTTCTTTGTTGGGATCAACATTCAAAACCCAATTTCCATTTTAAAAACTACTGAATCAATTTTAGCAATGATAAAGAGTTTGAGTCCAGTAAAGGAATGATAGTTGGTTTACATTTCTCCTTTTATTCCCAGTTGTTAATGGTTTAACTGAAGAAGGTTAATGGTGATTGCATTGCAGTGACAGCTCCATTGGTGTGGCACATGATGCATTCAACACTTTCTTCAGCGAAACGGGTTCAGGGAAGCATGTGCCTAGAGCTGTCTTTGTTGATCTGGAACCCACTGTTATAGATGAAGTAAGGACTGGCACTTACCGACAACTTTTCCACCCTGAGCAACTTATTTCTGGCAAGGAAGATGCTGCCAATAACTTTGCCAGAGGCCACTATACAAGTAATGAACATCATTTCCGTGTAACTTCCCTCGATGCTGCTTTTGGCATTTGTTTTGTTTGTTGGTTCCTCTGATTCCGCTTGTGTTTTGCAGTTGGGAAGGAAATTGTGGATCTCTGCCTCGATCGAATTAGGAAGCTAGCTGATAATTGCACTGGTTTGCAAGGGTTTCTGGTGTTTAATGCTGTTGGTGGTGGAACTGGTTCTGGTTTGGGCTCTTTGTTGTTAGAGCGCTTGTCGGTAGATTATGGAAAGAAGTCAAAGCTTGGGTTCACCATCTATCCTTCGCCGCAGGTACTGTACATACTCCTTCTCATACGACTGGTTGCTGACCGCACCATTTTAATACCATGTATGACTGAAAATGAAAAGCCAGTGGCTAGTGCATTTAAGTTTACCATATCTACGCTTCATATTTGGCCTTTCAAACTCTTTTTGTAGTATAATGTGGAGCATATTATTATTTTTTTATTAAGAAAAAGAAGCTTTGACTCAGTTGTGTAGGACTGACCTTCGAATTTTTCTTTGTTAAACTGGCAGGTCTCGACGGCCGTTGTGGAGCCTTACAATAGCGTTCTTTCCACTCATTCCCTTCTTGAGCACACAGATGTGGCTGTCCTCTTGGACAATGAAGCAATTTATGACATTTGCCGGAGATCTTTAGATATTGACAGGCCAACTTACACCAATTTGAACCGATTGATATCTCAAACCATATCATCCCTGACAACTTCTTTAAGGTTTGATGGAGCCATTAACGTGGATATTACAGAGTTCCAAACGAATCTTGTTCCATATCCCCGTATACATTTCATGCTTTCTTCATATGCACCTGTTATCTCAGCTGAGAAAGCATACCATGAACAATTATCAGTTCCTGAGATCACAAATGCTGTGTTTGAGCCCTCAAGCATGATGGCCAAGTGTGATCCTAGGCACGGGAAGTACATGGCATGCTGCCTGATGTATCGGGGAGATGTTGTTCCCAAGGATGTTAACGCTGCTGTTGCTACCATCAAAACCAAGAGAACTGTGCAATTTGTTGACTGGTAAGAGAATCTGTTTTAGAAGGATGGAAAGCTCTGCTTCACTAGCTCACTGGCTAGAAAAATTGGTTTTGATTATTACTTTCTAAAATGTTTTTGCTGGAAGTCAAATTATCCTGGTCGTCATTTTCTTTCCTCTTTGAATTCTCAAATGCTAGAATTAAAGCTTTAAGAGTGGTATCTTGGCTCCAGAATTTGTTTTGCGATGTATGATTCATGCAACCTCCCAAGCATCTCATGAGAGTACAGCAATATACTATATATCTAGATTTATTTGTCTAGGAGGTTTATGAATGTTAAGATTTAATTTGTTTTATCTACAATAGCGCAATGTATTAAAGCTTGCCCTTGTGTCCAATACTCCATAGTTTTCTTTCGACTGAAAAATTCTTCTGTTTGGGTGTGCAGGTGCCCAACTGGCTTCAAATGTGGTATTAACTATCAGCCACCAACTGTTGTGCCTGGAGGAGATCTTGCTAAGGTGCAGCGAGCTGTGTGTATGATAAGCAATAATACGGCAGTGGCTGAGGTGTTTGCGCGCATTGACCACAAGTTTGATCTCATGTACTCGAAGAGAGCTTTTGTGCATTGGTATGTTGGTGAGGGCATGGAAGAAGGTGAATTCTCAGAAGCCCGTGAGGATCTGGCTGCCCTGGAGAAAGATTACGAAGAAGTTGGTGCTGAAGGTGTAGATGATGAAGAGGAAGGTGAAGACTATTGATATACTTGCGCACACGGATTCAGTGTGCGAGGGTATTCCCACCCCCTTTGTTGTACTTGCTATCGTTCTGTCTTTTTGTGTAGCTGTAGCGCCATTGTCTTACTGGGTGCTTTAAAATTGTCAAATTG
Organism: Adansonia madagascariensis; assembly: GCA_038381835.1. NCBI lineage: Eukaryota > Viridiplantae > Streptophyta > Magnoliopsida > Malvales > Malvaceae > Adansonia > Adansonia madagascariensis. Next base: position 4,232,741 of record JBBYHL010000019.1, on the reverse strand, counting down.
TGTCTATGATCTGTGTAAAGCCTTTTCAGGCTATCCATGAAGTAATGTTTAAGAATTGTGTCGCATGTCATTTTGCTAGAAATGTTGGTCGTTTTATCTATGAAAGAGGCCTAAAATATCGGGTTCTCTACTTCTTTGTTTATTACTGTCATATTTATGGGTGCCTTAAGATTTGTCGAATTGTGCCTATAACCTGTCTAAAGCCTCTTTATGCTTTCAGTTGAGTAAGCGATATTTAGAGATCTGTCGCACGTCATTGTGGTTGTAATTTTCATTTATTTATGAAATCTGCTTTGTCGGCACGTGAATAGCCTTGTAGTATTGGCCAAGAAAAAAAAATCAGTATAACAGCCATATCAAACTTGATGGTGATACAAGGCCCATTATTTGGGACTTGTCCAGTCCATATTCTTACTTTAGGCCATTGCAGTCATTTTAGCCACTGCATCATCCATTCTTGCAAGCTCTTCAGATCATAGAATAATTCGGCGCGCAACTGTTCCACCTTCCTTTCAAGTTTGTCTTCAAACCTAGCAAAAATTTCACTACGCTGACCAATATCTTATTCCATTCTTCCACAATTCTAGCATTTATACAAATGAAGACCGTGCTATAACGTAAGCATAACTAATTACTATCATATTAGGCTTACTTCAATTTACAATATCTAATGAAAATACTGCAAGACGGTGAACTGGACAACACAAGGCCCAAATAATGGGCTTTGTTTCAGATAAATGTTTAAGGAGAATTCAAAAAAACGAAAATCCAACGGAAATAAAAAAAAGGGTGAAACCCAAAAAAATTATTAAAAAGAAGAAAATATCAATTTCTAAAAATAATAAAAAGGAAATAGAAATTACCATTACGCCTTTAATGGAAAATGTGTCATCTGGCTTCCCTCCACAAAGTTCATATTCTATTTTTGAAAGAAAAAAGAAAGGTGAAGAAGAAAGACTGCCTACCAAGTCCCTGTTGAAGCCGGACAGAGGCTGTCGGTGATGTTCGGAAGTGAGATTAAGCTTTAGATGTGAACTAGTGGGTGACCCATGAATATCACCGTAAATCCATTCCCTAATTTCGTTGCTCAGTGTTTGTGTGGAGGCTAACCTTGTCAAGTACAGTATTTGGGAAAAAGCTATAGGCAAGGAATATGAAGGTATGTTCTAGTTACTTAAGGGCTGTAGCATTAGAATTTTAGTTATAATTGATTATGGACATTGGTATTTAGCAAGAATTTAGAAAATTTAAGGTATATATATATATATATATATATATGAAGGATGTAATTTCTTAGGAAACTTGATTACAGAGAATATAGAGATTGATATGTACAATAAGAATCAATGACATAATTGGTATAAGTACATTATGTTAGTAATGCTTCCATAGTAAAAAAAAAAAGATTCAGAGATAAACTTTATTAAACCGATTTGTTTCAGATGTAGGGATTGCTACCAACATATGTTATCATATAGAAATCAATATTATCTTGATGAGTTGGAGGTCGTTGTTTATCATTATTGGGATATGTATATAGAGACACTATTCTATGTAGTAAGATAAGGATTAGTTGTTAAGAAACCAACCGATATGTAAATTGAGCATATCGTGTTTTGCTACCGGAGAAGATAACATTAGGGGCTACATTTGCAATGATTCTGATCATCTCACCTGTGTCAAACTTCCTGATACAGCTGTCGATGTAGTTGGATGGTATAATGGGGTTAATAGAGTGGACATTTTGGGATATGTAAGTCATTTTGGAGTAAGGTCAATTATCATGGTTTATGGGTTTTAGGTTTATATTATGAATGTAGTTATTATAGTTTAATGGTTGCAGCTATGATAGGCATGTTTGAGAAGTGCAAGTACACGTGGTTGCTTAATGCCTTCCAATGAGTTGTCAATCTTTGTCTAAAGGTCATATAGTGGTCCAAACATTCATATATCAGCATATGTACATTTACTAAGTTATAATGTTTCCAACATGCATGAACGTTTAAGAACATTCGGATATCGGCATAAGGTAAGAACATTCGAATATCGGCATAAGAAAATTCAATTATGGTGATTGTCATATATCTTGTGTAAACAATACGCACAATTGCCGTAAGACTTGTTCATACGGTTCATAGCCATACTACTTAGCGTAGAATAGATTTTACAGCCTTATACATTCCTTACTGGCCAGTTTTACATTTGCATATAGTATGCCATATATTTAGTTGTAGTCAGTCATAGATTTAGTTATAGTGAGTCGTACATTCATATATGTTGTCCAACGAATGTGCACAATTGGTCTTGAATATTTTCACTTGTTTCACGAGTGCACGATGGAGCATAGGATCCATTTTAGGGTTGTGTACGTTCTTCAGAATGCAGTTGTACATTTAAGTATAATCAATTGTACATTTAGGTGTAATCAGTTGTACATTTAGTTATAATCAATTGTACATTTAGCTGGAGTCTTTCGTACATTCCGATGTCCTTATACGTACATCAAGGCCTGCATACGCATTGATTTCTCTTAATGCTCCCTACACGAATCCACCAGGTAAGCGTATTTCGTAATACGCGTACCATGCACTCGGTGTACATGTCTTGTGCGATGTACACCACCTGCATAACTTATTGTGTGCCTCACGTGATTGTCATGTATGTTGTCCTATGAATGCATACAATTGCTCACGAACATTTTCACATGCTTCACAGGTGCACAATAGAGCATAGGATCCACGTTTAGGTATAATCAATTGCACATTTAGGTGTAATCAGTTGTACATTTATTTATAATCAGTTGTACATTTTGCTGGGGTTTGTCGTACATTCCTATTTCCTCACACATAAATCAAGGAATGTGTATGCATTGAATTATCTTGATGTTCCCTACACGAATCCACTACGTATTCACATTTCATAATATGTATACCACGGACTTGGTGTACATGTCTTATGCAATGTACACCAATTGCATAACTTGTTTTGTGCCTTGCGTGATTGTCATGTATGTTGTCCTATGAATGCGCATAATTGCTTTCCAATATTTTCACATGCTTCACGAGTGCATGGTGAACGTAGGATCCGTTTCAGGGTCATGTACATTCTTCAAAATGCAGTTGTACATTTAGGTATAATCAGTTGTACATTTAGGTATAATCAATTATACATTTAGTTATAATCAATCATACATTTTACTCGAGCTGTCGTACATTCTGATATCCTCACACATATATCAAGGATTGGGTACGCATTGAATTCTCTTGATGTTCCCTACATGAATCCACTGTGTATGCGCACTTCGTAATGTGCAAACCACGGACTCGGTGTACATGTCTTATGTAATGTACACCAATTGCATAACTTGTTTGTGTCTTGCGTGATTGTCATGTATATCCTACGAATGCACACAATTGCTCTCCAACATTTTCACATGCTTCGCGGTGCAGATGGAGCATAGGATCCGTTTTAGGGCCGTCTACATTTTTTAAAATGCAGTTGTACATTTAAGTATAATCAGTTGTACATTTAGGTGTAATCAATTATACATTTATTTATAATCAGTTGTACATTTTGCTAAAGTCTATTGTACATTTTGATATCTTCACACATACATCAAAAATTGATTTATATTTATTTGTAATCCTTAGTAAATGGATTGCATATGCATTGAATTCTCTTGATGTTCCCTACACGAATCCACCGTGTATGCGCACTTCGTAATGTGCAAACCATGGACTCAGTGTACATGTCTTGTGCAATGTACACCAATTGCATTACTTGTTGTGTGCCTTGTGTTATTGTCATGCATATCCTATGAACATGCACAATTGCTCTCGAACATTTTCACATTTTTTGCGGGTGCAAATGGAGTGTAGGATCCGTTTTAGGGTAATTTATATTCTTTAGAATGTAGTTGTACATTTAGGTATAATCAGTTATACATTTAAGTGTAATTAGTTATACATTTAGTTATAATTAGTTGTACATTTTGCTGGAGTTTGTCATACATTCTGATATCTTTACACATACATCAAAAATTGATGTACATTTATTTGTAATCCTTAGTACATGGTTGAATGCCAAATTTTTGCTTGCAGTGGAAAATGGAGTGAAAGCTGGAGAAACGTCTAAAACGAACGCCAAGAAGATCATGCTTCAAAGGTTACATTCCATATGAGAACTCCAAGTATCTATGTATCAATGCTCCACCAAGGAACAAGGTTGATCATTATCAGATTCTCAAGTTTCCCCTCACAACAGAGTTAGCCATAAAGAATATTGAAGCCAACAACAATTTGGTTATATAAAGAATTTGTGCAGTCATGCAAAAGATAAAGGGTACTGTCAAGAAGATATATGATATTCAAGCCAAGGAAGTGAACACCTAGGTTGTGTCCATGAGCTAGTTTATATTTCCAGTAGCTTTCTTTATATAGCACAGGGTGTTGTACCATATAGAGAATATTGCATAAGTTAGTCAAACAATAGATATTTTAACGCCCATTGGACAAGTCATTTATTATTAAAAAGTTGCATGGTTTAGGAACTGGGAACAGTAAATCTTTGAGTAAATGTACAATAGTACTTTAAGACTATGTAGTTGCTTATGATTGTATTCTTCAATCATGCCCATTTAGTTATGGGAAAATGACTAGTAAAGATGAAGACAGATAATTTTCTTGAGCAGAAACTGTGTCCATATCAGTCAATACATTGCCGTTGAATATCATTCCTATAACTGATATTATCAAGTTTGCCTTATGGTGTAATACAACATTGTACGTGGACAAAAACTATTCATTTCAAACTAGATGGAACATATTCAATTGTACATACAATAACGTTCCACAAGCGTACAAAAATATATATGATATGGAGAGCATGAAATATACATGACAGCCCAAAATATACAAAAATATACAATAAGTTATACAATAATACAGAGGTATATGACCCTTACAGTGCATATAAATGGAATGCACGAAATATACATGATAGCCCAAAACAACGATAGGCTTCCTAACTATACCTCTGGCTACATGACTTTTGTTACTGCAATATTGATATCTACCACATTCATATTGTATCAAATGTGCCCAAAAATACAAAATATTACTTCCAAAACGATGCCAGCCCATGGTCTGCATCTTTACGCTTTTGTACGAAACTTTTTCATCTAGTAATAAGATGTTAGGCCAAAATATTTATCTATGAATTTATGGACTCGGTTATAATATATATAAAAATTTTTGGTAAAAATGATATCATTTATGAATAAATTTTAATTTTTCCTTAGTAAAGAACCGGCTCTATGCTTCTATAAGAGCGAGCTCTAACATAATAAGGGAACTGGCCCTATGCTTCTCAAGGAACCAGCTCCCACATAAGAATGGCACCAAGACCTTGCTTCTTTAGGAACTGGCACCCACATAATAAGGGAACTGACTCCCACATAATAATGGCACCAAGACCATGCTTTTTTAGGAAATGACACCTAAATAACAAGGGAACCGACTCTTTTGTTATTCATAAGCTGACTCTCTCTTAAACTTTCCCACTAAAGACCTTAAGCAATCGGCTCCCACATAGGATGGCAACCGACTCTATTTAACTTAAGACACTACTCCCCCTTAAGAAAGAACCAGCTTTATACTTCTATAAGAACTGGCTCCCTTATTTTACTTGAACCGACACCTATTACTAAATAAAATTGAAGGGTCGGCTCCCTAAACCCATAAACAGAAACCCCTTGGGTTACAGTCACCATTGCATTTCACCGAAACCTACCAAAAATGGAAATGTCAAATAGTTGGCAATTCAAATAGATTAGTTTTCTTATTAACTTTGTCAAAAATGAGGTTGTGCCCAATTTATCTACTCGATTTACTTGTTCAAGAGCGACTGTGAACAAAGACATCACCGCCTATGATGAGGAAAGGTTCTTATGGGATGATCAGGTATGTAGAAATTCCCTTTTACATATATGGTAGTTTAACAATAAGGGTCATATTGATTATGGTAGACTCTATTACCTTGCATAGATCAAGTAATGATCTCCATTTATTATGAGTGATAGGGATTGAATAAAAAGAATTGACATCAGGAGCAAAAGACCAAGAAACTCATTATCTTTGATGTCAATGGTGTGTTGGCAGATATAGTGCACTCCTCAAAGTGTCTATTAGATTTCAAAGGGAGAAAAATCCACTTCTGCATAGGTAAGGTAGAGATTCCAGTACCATGTTCACCTAGCATAGTCGTCGTCATTAACAAAACGGTATACAGTTAGCTGTTAACTTCATATCCATCTTACACTAACTGTAGTGAACTTACATGAGTTCTTAGTTTCGTGAAGACCAATTTGTAAGGATTTCATACAATTCTGCTTTGATACCTTTGAAGTTGGGGTTTGGTTATAAGAAGCAAGTAAGATTTGCATTAAATAACCCTGATAAATCATTCAGACATTAAATCCTAATGTCATATGTTGAGGTGTAGGAAAAACTTAGGCAGTGTTTTGACGTATTTGTTGGGTGATATGAAGGATAAATTATTATTTTGTTAGGTAAACCGTAGTAAACTTCATTCAAATTATGTGAAAAGTACGATGACTGATTAATCTTGAATCTAACAGATCGATTTCTCATTTTCTAGGATGCGTACCACTGAACAAAAATAAAATATAACATAGCGGATAACCCTGCGAAGTTGTTGTTGTTTAAGGATCTACAGAATTTATGGGATACATGTAGCAGTCTTAGAGAGAAGGGTTATAATGAGTCTAACACATTGTTGTTGGATGACTCTCCTTACTAATCATTGCTAAATCTTGTCAGTCATATCATGACTAGACAATCATGACCATTTAACTTGCGTACATAATGAAGGAATTCACCCTTCAATTATTTTCCTATACATTTAACTTGTGTAAATAATGACATTGTCCAATTTTATGTAGCCACACAATGCAATATTCCTATATCTATACAAATTTAGGGATGAACATGATGCTTTATTAGGTGAGTTGTAAATTGATTACGGATAAATAGTTACGGTAAATTCAATTATTATGTGTCATTTACATAAACCGATGGCGATATACTAACACAATAACTTCTACATGAGTAGCCATTGAGGGATCGCTCAAAATGTATCTGGAGCAATTGGTAGAAGCAGGAAATATCCTAGACTTTGTATGGAACAACCGATTTGGACAAGACCTTATCAGTGAAGGATACAAGGATTGGGAGTTTTACTCACGAGTTATTAGGAGTTTAGGATGAACTGCACCGTTAGCAATATGCAAACATTCAGTCGTTGGCTCTATTGAGCTCATTAAGCTAATCACAGTTGTAAATTCTTACTTATTGGTTTCGGGTGCTTATACTTGTACATTAAAATGTATACAGCAACAGAAATGAACCTATGATGTATTGCACAATTTAAATCAATTATAAAAGTGTATTTTCCACCTATTTACGACATTTGCTTGAATGGGTATAAAGTTTCCCTATTCAAAGTGTTGACCTTTTAGTGGTGAATGAAATCAAGAGGGGGTGAATTAATTTCTCAAAATTTTAGTAAATTAAAACTTTGATAAATAAAATTGAGAAATCTAAACAATAAACTTTGGAGTGCAAGTTAGTGAATAAAAATAAACAACTAAAGCAAAGGGAAAAAAGAAGGAAACTCAATGATTTATAGAGGTTCAGCCTTAGTTGCCTACGTCCTCTACCTCAGCCTCACTTGCCTCGGATTTCCATAATTTACTAACTTGAATTGTTTACCTTTTAAGGACAAGGTATAACCTTTACACTCCCTATCTTTCAAGGCTAAGATAGAAACCTCTATCCCTTATCTTTTGTGGCTAAGGTAGAACCCTCTTTCACTACTTTTGAAGGTTAAGTAGAAACATTCTCTACTTTTCAATGGCTAAGTAGTAACCTCCCATTTTTATAAGGATTTGAGTGTAAACAAATAAAACCTCTAAAGGTTAGGTGTTTACAAGAATTTTTGGCTCAGAAGAAATATGTATCTAAACATACAAAATGAAGAATACAAAAATAGGAAGAATTAATCCTATACAAAGATAAACTACTTAGCAAAAATGATGGAGAAAATGAAATATATGACTCTAAGCACAATCTCTTGGTTCTTCTTCTTGTTGAAGATGTTGGAGTGGTTTATTTATAGCCTTGATCATGATTCTAACCGTTGGGAACATTTGGTGACAGAATATAGCCGTTGGAGCCTTCAAAATGTTGTTTCCTGTTGTTCCCCGTGCCTCTATATCAATAGAATTAAGTGGGTATCGATACATTATATTTAACGGTCCAAAATATGACTGTTAAACAGTGCTATATCGATACAGGATGCTCTGTCTCGATACATGAACAGTGCTATATCGATACAGGATGCTCTGTCTTAATACATAAACAGTGATTTCAGCATTTTAAGGTTATTTAGCTACTGTCAAGTATTATATCGATGCATATACATAGTGTATCGATACTTTCACATGAAAATCAATTTTAAAAGGTTTTTCATCACTTTAAAACATGTAAAACTTATCTAAAAAATGTTTTATATAAATGTATATATTAAAAATATATTTTTGAATGCTTGAAGAAGTTAAAACACGTTCTAGTATTTTTCAAAGTGTTTATGAAATATTTCATGAAAAAATACTGATATTGAAAATATTTAAATACAAGCTAATTAAGCTTAAGTTTTAGTTATATCAAAACTAAGATTAATTCAATGCTAATATAGCTAACACAAAGTTTTCAAGTTGCACACAAACTTATGCCATAAGTAGTATTGAATTCGCTCTGACATCCATGTACACAGTTTTTAAATTCACTAACATTATATATTACTCTAACATATAAAAAAGTATGTTGTGGATAACTGCCTATGAAGATGGAGAACAATGCAAATACAAATATGCTGAAAATTAATTACACATACTCCCACCCTAGATATAAACAGCCCAATATGTATAACTTGGCATGCAAACCCTAATCTATTTAAGCGCATCTAACATAGATATAAGCTTTTACATCACTTTCAGCTTCATCTTGATTCCCACCTCCAACTCAGTAGCATTTATCCATATACAACTGATGGGCCTATTGGAGTTCTTCTATAAGGGATTGCCATGCCGTGTCAATCATTTTCTTTTTATTATAATCTGTTTGTAGTGTTCAAACATGTCATAGTTCTAGTCATCGATCTCGAAACCGAAACATGCTTTCATATGACTAATCGCATTCTTAATGGCTAACATTTCTGCTCCTTTCTCCTCTTTCTAAAGTCACTTTCCACTAAAATATCTATCAAGTTCTCTAACCCATGGAGCGACACAATACAAATAACTATCCAGTATTCATTCTCTGCATTACGTATGACCTGATAAGTTAGAGCACCATATCCACATGCATCGGCAACATTCCGTAAAAGGTCTTGAAAGTTAATTGAGATGATTTTCATTAGCCTGCAACCAAAGACTATGCATAATGGTAATCAGCACTTACTGTGAACACAAAAAAAAAGGATAGCTAAAATGGATATGGTTTAAATAATGACTCTAATGCTGCTACAAATATATATATATGGTTGGAGAGGGACAGCTATGGGGGGTGGTTACTAGCAGTTACTTGCATACATTACACCTTTAACACACATTACAGGTGGATAATTAATGGAAAAAATTTATGGATGAAAAATAAAACTCCATTTTATATGCTTAATATCAGTTTTTGTGAACTTATGCGGCTATGTTCACTACAGAATTAAGAATATAGAGATTATAATGAAAATAAATTGGCTATCGGATTGGTTACAGATATGTCAAACCATTACCCATAACTTCATTTTGGAAAATGCCTCATCATGTCGAAACACTACTCGTCGTTTGGTTGAGTAATATATTTTCCAAGTATTTAGTTACATTTTATATGAATGTACATATCATCATAAATTCTTATCAGTTGTACAAGTTACGAAAGGTACTTTACACAGTAACTGAAACCTCATATGATAATCACTGAATTTACATTTCTAAATTCTTAAATTTTTATATGACAACAGCACAATGTACAAATTACAATTACTGGAACAAAGAACCAAACTATTCGTGTAGTGAAATGTTCGTACATTTAGTAGCATAACACTATAATGAATATAACTAAATGTACATATGACAACCACTATGATTCTAAATCAGCAAATATGTTTTGTCATAAGACAACCATCACTTAAATGGTAAAGAAGGATGTCAAAAAAATTATGTCGTACCTTATGAACAAGAGAATTCTCACGTCAAATGTACAAATGAGTTTCAAGAGGGCTATATAGATAGTATGGATCACAACTAATATATTTATATGCTGGTCTAAATGGATTAATATCAAGGACATGCATAAGTGCAAATGGATAATTATAAAAATTGAAAGATGGATTCATATTATATAATATAATTCGTACAACATTCCTATACATCATTCAAAGAATTTAATCTGTACATTTGATGACCATAAACCCTTACAAACCCTGCCCTAATTTCAAAATGTTGATGTTAATCCTATGTTCACTTTATACGCCCTAAACACTAGTCAACATGCTTAGGACTCTATCATTTTCTGTATTCCTCAAGTCCAACATCCATTGAGCCATGAGTTTTAGTCAGTACTTCTTGGCCTCATCCTATACATAAGCCAACGCGTTGGTTATCACACAAATAACAGTTATGACTAGAAGTAAAGTTTGAATCTTATGTACTACATACTCACCTGATTCAAAGTGATTCGGCCATTCCAACCTTGTAAATGCTTAATTAAGAATATGCCATAGTCATTAAAAGTATAATATAATGTAGAAACAAGTTAATTCAAAACCCACTATAAACACAAAACCAAAAACAAATGGACCCAAACTAATATTCTAATAAGCGATTAAAGATTTACTCATCATCTGATTGCCACTCCAATTGGACGCATCTCTCCTGGTAATGTTGAATAGCATCTATGGCTAGATGGTTCCACTCATGTAGCAAAACAGGTAATTACTTCTACTACAAGACATAACATATATCACATCAATATTATCATCAACTTTATCCTAAACTTCACCTCAGATAAGGGTACTATAATTTATGTTTTCTTAAACATTACCAATTGTCTAGGGAATCGAAAGTGATCCCTTCCTAGCTGTGACCTTTTAGAATCAACAACTTCTATCTTGAAAGAGACCATATATACGCAATATGCAACCCAATAATTATTTGCAAATAACGACAAGCATATCTAACCATTACATATAGCATTAAAAATCAATCTGGGTTATTTACATATACAAACAACTTATTTACCCTTACATACATAATTGATACATACCAGTTAAGCTCCAGCAAAATTAGTGTTATACGGTTCAACCGCTATAAAATTACCAAAATGAGTCATGATATCATCTTCACTTATCTTTCCTCTAGGATTGTAGTGCAGAATGGCACCCTACATGAAACCGACCACTACATATTAACATTTGCTAACTACAATAACAAGTATTCAATGAAAGGAGTAGTATTCTGATCTAAGATTGTCATCACAAGGCTAAAATCACATCGATAAATGAGAGTTTAGAATAACCCGATGCAGCTTTAATTTCTTGCTTGCATAGACTTTTTTCGCATTAATTACACTTATAAACATCTCCACTACCTGAAATATATGTAGATAAACAAACTATTATGTTCATCATGAAAATATACACATTCATTTAATGCCATATGTACAAAAGACAAGTTTAACATATCATATTGCTCACCCAATTAGATTTCGCTAATGATAAAATGTCTGTCCTCGTTAGATCCTAGCAATGTATTTGGTAGAGCGATTCCCTACAACAAAATGTAATGGACACATTACAATGCTTTTAAATGTAAGCACAACTAATGTAAAATTTGTATTTTGAACTCACTCTATGGGTAAATTTTCATCCCATGCATACTCCACCACAGCTCTTTCGAGTTTCATCAATGAGCCAAGTGGCCAACTGACCAAATATGGTGATTGAAGATTGGTAGCTGCCCTAACCGCCTTACAAATACATGGAAAACTCCTAATTGCGCTCACAATGGCATCACCACGTATTTCTTCCTCTACCATATCCAACACCTCATCTTCCATTACACCCCCTCAGACATTCTGACTTTAGAAAGATGAGGTAGCACATTTACTTCAGAACTGCAATAGTCTCAAATAGTATAAACAGATGTGATGGGGATGCTTCCATATCTCCGATCACCTCTATTTGCCTCGGCTGCTCCATTGCATTTGTAGCATCTGCCATTGCACTATTTCAATGTAATGATGACAGCTTCGCCACTGCCATTATATCCAGGAGATTGTTTTTGTGCAAGCTTACAATCTCATGGTTTCATTTCATTATCTCATTGGTTCTTAACCTGATATTTTGCAATATAACCTACAACATAACGTTATTTTTACTATGCATTAGTTGACAAAAATTGAATTACCAACATATTACAAAAAAACTCTATAAAATATAGCCGGTATACTTGCCAAGTTAATTATTAACAGCACTCAATTCTTACACTTTATAGGCCTTATAAGAAAAAGGAAAATTAAACATACCATCACCTCCAGATCACACTGCATGGATTCATTTCCCTCGCCACTTTTGTCCCTCACAGGTTTAATGTCACTTACAACCTACAAACATAATTACAAAACATTTAAAATACAACAATTGTAATTGCTGTAAATTTTCAGTTCCATTTTTTAATGCATGACTGTTTAACCGATAACCAAAAATAAAATAAATTTTAATGATATCACTAGAGTTACCTGCCCAAACCTATATCCACCATACTCTTCCTTTAGCTATATGTGTCTCTTAATCGAGTTATCATCCCATCCACTTATCTGGGGCATAGCATGAGGTATGCATCTTTTGGATATGACAACCCTATCCAGGTAAAACATCTGCAAAAAATTTTTAATATTATATCTCTAATTTATGCTTACTAGAATAATGTCATATTATGAAATCAGTCAATAAAGCAGAATTTCTTATACCTGAAGAAATAGCATGTAGTCGGTCAGCCATCTTGTGTCTTTTCTTCCTTTGTGCTTCCTAACAGCATGAACCAAGCACTTCAAGGTGAACCTGCCCCAATTATACAACTTTATTTGCGCTGGATCAAGGATGATCTTCACGAGCTTTGAATTAACCTCCACCCTACTGCTTGACGCTAAGACAGACCCTATCACATACAATATAAATAGCCTCTTCCAATCATCTAAATCTGTTACAGTGTGTAATGAATCCTTAACATCCGACAATGAATTTGAAGGCAGCACCCTACTACACCACTCTTATATCTTATCACTCTTGTCTATAGATTGTTCAGTAACTTTTACCCCATTAGTGAGAATGCCAAACACTACTTCTACATCAGCATCCCTAGTTGCGATGACATGGTTCGACCATGTCAAAGCATTATTTAATGTGTCAAAATGTTCAATCAACCATATAAAAAATAGGTGATGTAAAAAGGTTACCCTCAAACTCAAAAAACCATCAAAACCTATTTCTCTAAGTGTATTCTCCTTTCTACCGTCACTGATAACAACCTCCTTCATTAACTTAACTAATCTACCGGGCTGCAATGGATGCTTACTTTACAAAAGGTCTACAATTTTAGATAGTCT
>JBBYHL010000019.1:4203032-4218902 GCA_038381835.1 Adansonia madagascariensis | reverse complement strand
CTAAAATTGGCAAAAATTAATACATTCATCCGTACAGTCTCAGAACAAATAACTTTACCTCAACATTTGTTTTCTTTTTTGCTTTCCTACGACGACTTCGATCCATGTCTACCTTGGTTTTATGTTACACCTGCAAATAATATACTATTATAAATCTAGACCCATGTATATATATTGACAACAACCTTTCAAAATTAAAACACTTTGTCATTGGTACATACTTATTGTTAAAATCACAATCCAATTTTACTAACAATTAAAACTACATTGTATACTATAAGTCATAGCTTAAAAATTTTTACGTTAATTAATCTTGCTTGCCAAGTTCTAACAATTGCACCATCTCTTGCCCTAAATATACACCCATTGCTAATGGGGTTACAACATTCCTAGGCAACAATTCCATAGGAAATGTATCTCACAACTACACCTTTTACATAGAGCACCATTAACTCCTACAACTGTGCATATCTCTTTGGTTTTCAAATGTTTTCTCAACACAATACTGCTAAATATGTCTTGCTGAACATATATAAAATTTTTCTCAACATATATTTCCACCTTCTTTTTTTCATATGTCCTGCTGAACATATACCTAATCCTACAATTATAAAATCCTTTTTATAACTACCCCTAAATAGATTAAGCTAAGGAAGAGAATCAAAACTTTTTCCTAATAATTTAATTTAACATTAAAAAATACCAACATCATGCCTTAGCTTCCCTGCAATTTAACTTTCTCAGGAATTATGGAATTCGGAAACACCTATATCGCCACTCTCAAATTTCTTAGGATTAACCGACACTAACTAAAAAATGTCATCGAAATTCCTACGTAAATCAGCTCCAAACATAGTGGATTCTATCAATTAGGATTGGAACGGGTTAGTGACAAAAATTTATGAGAAATCAAGTTAGGTTAAGACTAGGTATAGAGCAAAATTAGAAGAGGAACTGTTTCTATAATAAGGTTTCTTCTCAGCTACTGTTGTCGACAAAGAGGAAAATTTGGGCGAAAATTTTAACTCCCATTAAGGGCATAATAGTAATTTTTATTTTCTTTTAATTATTTTCAGAAATTGGCATTTCTTTTTTTTTTTATAATTTTCCTGGATTTCAACTTTTTTTTTCTTTATTTTCGTTAGATTTCCCTTTTTTGGAATTCTCTTAATGTTTAATTTTTGTTGGGGGAAATAATCAAGTAACCGAATTGCTAGTTAGAAGGGTAAAAACATATTGATTGGGGGATAATGGTTCATTTTCTTCTATCATTCCCTTGAATTGCTAGAAGATTTCTATCATCTGAATTGGGGAAAGATTTTTAACATATTTATTCGCAATGGACTGGTGCCTCAGCATAAAGATTAGATTAGGGTCGACCTAAAAAAATGAATGGAAGCAACATGGTGAAGAGTACTTGTTGAGCTAGAGAATAACGAGTAAATCAGTCTAACAACTATCCTTTGGCTTTTCTAAACCAAAAGTCAAGTAAAATACAGGGCAGAGATGGTAGTGTAGATCCAAATGAATGCATGGCGTCTCAATAAGTTTGAACTAAAATTGCCCCGGGCGTCCACTTTTTGGCTTTGTGGTAGATATGGTGCTGTAGATCTCACCTATTTATATCGCAGAGTGTTTTAGGATTGATTGTTGTATAGTTAATGCACTGCATGGTTTACTATACGGTAATCATGTACTATTTCATTGATTAATCATAATAGCCTAAAAGGATTGAAAACTTTCCTCTTATCTCCTACTCATGAGGTTGATTGAAAAGAGGAAAGAGGGATGGAGTAAGGCTAAAAAAATTGTTTAATCTTCACCAAATGCTTGAAAGAATTGATTCCATGATGCATCAAAAGAAAAAGGTAATTCCCTTCAAATTTCGTTTAGGTAATTTCTTTGGTAGTCTCAAGTGCAAAAGAAAAATCAAATATAGGCTTGAAGAGAGTAAGAAAAATTAACTGTTGAGCATAACTGGAATAGTAATAATTTTCATTTCAGTACTGAAAATTGTTGTTTCTACCTTAGCCATTACAATTTCCTCCTAGCACCACTAGAAACAAACATTCTAGGGTTACTACTCATCAATCAGCAACACAGCTGCCAAAGTTTTCTTGCCTTATTGTACTTCAAATTTTCACGGTAATTGGCAAGGTGTGGGAAGATCCAGAGGGCATCGTTTAGATCAAACACATTCTCAAGGTACTTATTAACTCTATGCATTTCATATAAAGATGTTTATATATGTCTTTCTACCTTCAAACGTTCAAATTCCAGTAGCTCTGGATCAAGTGCATCAGACAGAAGATCAACATCTTGTGGCAAACTGCAGTCTTGGCTTAATGGAATCTAATCAAGCAGCAGTGTTAAGATTGGCCAGGATAGGCCAAACTACGATGTGGTTGGTTCAAGTTCTCCAGCACAATTGCTTGCTTAAATCTGGCCTGTATACACCATCAAACATCTGGATGATTTGTTTCATGGAATTAGATGAAAACTTATGATTGCTAGAGCTAGTGTTGGATAGAAAACTATCACCGTTACTTGCATTACTGATACTGCTTCTACTTACTACTAACTACAGTATTTGCTTTAATCATGGTTTTGTTGGATTTGACTATAGAACACTAGAACTGGCTCGCCTTAAAATCTTTTTATGATCATGGAGGTTTCTAATCTTCAAAGAGAGATGAAAATTGGTAGGAATATGAGTTGTGAAATTGGTTTGTGTATTCAAACCCCAGATAAGGCATGCAGCTTCATCCTAAGCTCAAGCATGGCAGTTTCTTCAGCTGTCTCAAATATCTTAAGCCTCATTCTTATCTTCTGTGTTGTGTCTTTTATCTCTGTCTCTGATACCCGCTTCCCTGAAAACTTCTACCTTACATCAACAAACTTGCTTCTTCTAGTGCTTGCAATCCTCTCCTTCAACTTGCCACATTTAGAGGATGAAACTGAAACACGTTTTTGTTGTCTTTGTGTTCCATTGCAAATATAATAGAGAGAAAGTTTGAGTAAAATGGATTTTACATTGAGGTTAATGAAGGGGTTTCAGCTTTCATGTTTGAAGTTGAATAAAGATAGTGGATAGATTGTCACATTTCACTACAACAAAAATGACATTAGGCAGGCAGAAATTTGTTGCTTCAATAACAAATTTTGTTGTATTAGCCTTTATGCAACGCTTTTTTAACCATTGTGTATGTGGTTGTTGCCTAGAGTCAAAAGCAATATTATTGTGCTTTTAAATGAAAGAGTAAAATGGTTTTTACAAGGAGGTTAACGAAGGGGTTTCAGCTTTTATATTTGAAGTTGAATAAAGGTAGTGGACAGATTGTCACATTTCACTACAACAAAAATGACATTAGGGAGGCAGAAATTTGTTGCTTCAATAACAAATTTCGTTGCATTAGCCTTTATGCAATGCTTTTTTAACCATTGTGTATGTGGTTGTTGCCTAGAGTCAAAAGCAATATTATTGTGCTTTTAAATGAAGGTGTATATTAATATTGCCGTTTAGTGTTTAAGGCAACGTTTTTTTGTAGTTAAAGACAACGTTTATTTGATGAAAAGCCAACACTTTTCTCAATTGTTGTAACCTTTTTTTTTTTTACATTTTACAACTTTATTTTAAAACTATATGTAACAATTTTGTTCCTTTAAGCAACGGTTAATTAAAAGCTTTTGCAATAACATAATTATCTCAGGCAACAATTTTTACATTTAAGCAATGAGTTTTTCAAAGTTTAGCCAATTTTGTTGATCAAGTATACGCAGCAATATAGACTTTTAAACAACAATCATGTAAAAGTTTAAGCAATTTTTTTTACTAGTATACGCAATAGTTATAAGCTTTTAGGCAACTGTTTTTTGTTAGTTTACATAACAGTTGTTGGTATTTATTTGCCACTTTAAGCAACACATTTGTTCTATTGCCATATAAATTAATTGTTGCATCTTATAAATAAATATATAAAATCTCAAAATATTTTAGAAAATCCTTATAGATTCATACTATTAAGAACTCAAATATGTTCAAACATTAAAAAAAATTATCACTCAACATGTATAATAAGATTTAAAAGTCTTGTATCCAAATTCTATACCAAATGAAAATATAGGTAATTAAAACAATAAAAAGTCTTAAACATTCTATCCTTGTTCATAATAATAAAGACACATCATAATTGTGAAATAATAAAGCAAGAAATTGACAACTTTCAAGTATCAAAATTCTCGTCAGTTCCTCCAAGCCAATCATCCTACCCAAAAAAAAATAATAATCAATAATGTATTTAATAAAATGTTATCATTAACAAATAATAATATAATCATTTACCTTCATGAAATCAGTGTGATTGATTTCCCAATGTTGGGTTGACTAAATAATTTGATTATCTAGATATATAAGCTAAGGGACATGCAAGCTATTTTATCTAGATGAGAAAAAAAAAAAAAGAAAAGTTATTTTGGGAGTAAGAAGCATCATGGACTCAAAGGTTAAGATTTCTCAATTTTGTGAGGGTAATTTAATTAGTTACTAGACTAAACTCTTCGCTTCATTTTGAGACCTCTATAGTTTAATGATAGAGACTAAGCTTTAATAAGGGTTAGGCTCCCTTCCATTAGTTTTTCAATTATTACTATTCAATACAATCTTAATCACCATCTATAAATTTGATTTTCATTTGACTATAACAATTCATAAGTGAGTCATATAGATATGAATAGTATTGATAAAATTATTGAAAAAATAAACAAAAAAATGGATAGGAGCCTAACCCCTTTAATAGTTAAGTTTAAAATTTAAGACAGAATGTACACATAATAAATTTAATAATAATACAAACTAAAGCATCGATAAGACAATATTTTAATTATGGATTTAATACATAAAACTAGCATTTGAAAAAAATTAGCTTGCGAATTAAAAAAAAGATAAATCTAGAATCTAAAATCAACCTTTGCACCAACACATAGATATCTTTTGCTTTACACTCTGGAAAATGAAAGCAATAGTTGAAAACAAAAGAATCAAGAATGATACGGTGTAATAATATTATGGATTTAAATAAAAAATCTAGTTATTGTGTGGACAACTTTGTTGTCATCCAATCTCCCTTTTCTAGCTTTTAGATTATTTAAGGAATTGTTTAACTTTCAAGTTAGCTAGTTCAGTAATGTTCCTAGATTCCATAAAAGGCTTTTTCTACAAATGAAAATCATTTCAATAAAAACAGGATGGTAAAACTTTTCTGCAATATGGCGAAAAAGGAACTAATGCAACCAAACTAAAATCTTTACTCTTCATCCTATCTCAAATGTGCAGAAACAATGGAAACAAAGTTGTGTTTTTGCAGAAATTCCTGCCTATTCTTTGCTCAATTTTCATAGTTAATTGTCGATCTAAATTGGAAATTTACGAAATTTACTACTTAGTCATGAAATTTAACTCAAGATAGGATATTCATTTCAAAAGCTTGGAAGTCTAAACAATGCAAACTCATAAAAGAAGGTTTTACTTTGATGAATCCACATGCTGGTGACTAACAATTATCTCCAAGACAAGAAACTCTAATGCTAAATATCCTTTTTTCTAAGAATTCCTAGGAGGAGGGGGAAAATATATAAGCTTATGAAATATAATTATTCAAATGCCACTATAAAAAGATTTAAATATAATTATTTAAATCTTAAAAGCAACTTATTATGCAGGGTTTGCTTTCTCTCTTAGACGTAAAGTTCTTTCTCAGAAGCTTAAGAGTTAAATAGAGTTTTTTGGGTCACCAATGAGGAGAGTTTTCTAAAAAATATATATAAATTCTTCATAAAGGTTAAGATGTTTTGAGATAATATAAGAGGGAGCTCATCTCCCGAGCTTGCTCTTATCCTTCTTTTTCATTTCTTTATTAAAAATAATTGACAAGTAAATTTTAAGAGTTTGAAAAAAAAAAACTACTCAGCCCTATTTTTACTTATAAGAAGTAGGTAAATTAAAAAAAAAAACAAAAAAACAAACATGCATTTACAATTTAATTGTTCAATATTAAGTTTCTAAACTTACATTATGTTAAGAATTTACTCACTTTATTTCTTTGGCTAACTCTATTATGATGTGATTTAATTGATCAATAATAAAGCATCAATTGTCATCTAATCATTACCATGTCATTGGTGGATTATGGTCACTAAATGTAAATAGAAGACTTCACAAAAAATAAAAAATAAAATTTCAAAAAATAGAAAAATAAAATATCTTGAGCTTGCTCTTTATCTTATTTTTTTTCCCATTGTTTTGTTAAAAAAGAAATGACTTGTAAATTTTAAGAGGTTGAAAAAAAATCTATTTAGCTTTACTTTTACTTATAAAAGGCAAATAAATTAATAAAACAACCATATAAGCATTTAAAAGCTAAATATTTTGCAATTAAGTCTCTAAACTTACATTATATTAAGTCACTTTACTTACTTTCTGGAAGAATTCACTAAAAATCAATTCTCCTGAGCTTGATCTTATCCTATTTTTTCATTTTTTTATTAAAAATAACTGATTTGTAAATTTTAAGAGCTTAAAAAAATTTATTTAGCCATGCTTTTACTAATAAGAGGTAGATAAATTAAAAAAAAAAAAAATCAAATATACATTTTAAAACTAAATATCTGCTATTTTGTTTCTAAACTTACATCACTTCTCTCCTAAGGCAAACTCTATTATGACGTGACTCAATTAATCAACAATGAAGCATCAATTGTCATTTAATCGTTACCATGTCATTGGTGGATTTATCATCACTAAACATGAATGGAAAACTTCAAAAATTAAAAATTTCAAAAACTAAAAAATAAAATATATATAATGGAAAAATGAACTTTCTAAAATTAATATTTTTATGTGAAATTTTTTTTTAAAATGTTCAAAATATTGAAAATTTTTCTAACAAAAAACAAAATAATATTAAAAAAAAGTCTAATAATACCTAATCATATAATAAACAAGAAACAAAAGAGCATAGCAAATGCTTAAAAAAATTAATAACGAACACACGACAATAAAAGTGGGCTCAATGCAGTAATTGGTTTTGGTTGCTCTTGGAATAGGTTACACCTCAAATCTAAGGAACCAGTTTGTCTAGTTTCACTAGCTGAATTGGAAAGAAGAATCAACATTCCTTAAGGCTGCAACAACGCCTGCACTTGCTGATGACATCACTATACTGATCATTCTTTATTTTTTCTTGTTTTGTCATCTCCAAAGATGATAAGAGATTGGCTCTACCTTTCCAATTCTTACTAGTATCGTTGGTCCATGGCACCGAAGGGAGAGAACTAGAAGCAGCTTTCTTATGGCAATGGGCTCCCCCCAATTTTAGGCTTTGCTTAGTAAAATAAAAAATCAAAAATATAAAAAATTGAAAGAAGAGAAAAATAAAAAAATAAATTTTTTTTTTTATGTGCTTGGTTGGAAAATGGAAAAGTGAAAAAGAAAAAAATAATTTTTTCATCTCTTGTTTAGTATTATTGAAAAATAAGAAGAAGAATTAAAAAGCAATTGTTTTACCATTATATCTATTGAAAGTTGAGATAAAAAAATAAAATTTAAAAATGCTAGCTAATTTTGTAAATGTATATATTTAATTCATATCACTCTCATTTTTTTCCTATTTTCTTTTCAATTTGAATTGATTTGCTTTGGGTTAATAGATGCAAAAAATAATAATATTTTTTTATTTTCTTTCCTTTCACTTTTTTTTTTTACCAGACACATTTAAAATTTATTTTTTTTTCATTTTTCTACTCTCCTTTATCTATTTTTTCACTTTTTCACTTTACCAAGCACGTCTTTAGTCTGATAATGATATGAGTGTCCTTGAGGCTTCCCTCTATGTGATGTCCTTGTTTATTTAAATGCGGGTTCAGATCCTAATTTTTTTTATTTCATTAAATAGGAAAAAATCGAATATTTTAGATTTTGCTTTGGAACTAGGGTTTTTCAAAAAAATCAAATTTTTTTATTCCCAAACATACAAACTTTTATCTTTTTTTTTTGTCCAAAAAAATTGACCTAACCTCATCCAGAAATTACCTTTTATTTTTTATTTTTCTAAATTTTTTGCAGATTTGTCAATTTTTTTTATTTTCTAATAAAATAAATAAAGAAATAAAATTTAAATAAAAGAGAATAAAAAAGAATAGACATGGACCCTAATTTGGACTCCAAATTTCAATAATTCATTTGAATACTCAAGCAAAATTGGGTGTCCATTGTGACACTTGCTTTTAATCTCATACGATGCATAAATGATAATTTTATATTAATTTAATTATATAAATATTTATATAAATCAAAATGATTAAAAAATATTTTAACTTTGAGTTTGAGAATCCTAAATATGATTTATGTATTGCCTGGTAAGAATTTTTTATGTATTTGAATATTTTTGGTTAAAATTTTATTAAGGTTTTAGTTAGATACTAAGCAATAAAATTGATCCTAAAAAAGTGTCCAAAGATATATGAAAATAAAATAAAAAAGAATTGATCATTTATTACAAAAATCCTAACACAAAATAAAAATTATAATTAAATTAATGGAGATAGGTCATGCTTGATTTTGAAGATGAAAAGATTATAAAATAAATTAAATTTAATGGACAAAATAATTTAAAATTTATAATAATTTTTAAAAGATCATTTGTTCTATTTTGACTTTGAAAAGTTATAAAAGTTGCATTTTTAAATATAAAGACTTTAACTTTTTATTTGAATTTAAAATATAAATATAATTTATCTATATTATATATCTTATGTGTCATGAAAAGAAAATATTTTTGCAAATGTACACATGTTAATTGATAACATTATATCATGTGATACGATATATATATATATATAAATATATACGACACATAGAATTTTAATATTTACAATAAAATTTAATTGATCTATTGTTTTGTTATAGTTTTTTTTTTTTTGGGGGTTCAAAATCTTATAGTTTAACGGTAAATATTTGCTTGTTTATTCTTTTTATTTATCTCATTCAGATCAAAATTTGTACCTTTATTTTTCTTTTCTTAGGAAAAAAATATTGAAAATTTGATAAAATTGAAGATATCATAAAGATTTAAATTTGTAATTTTCGTTGAATTTAAATTCTAAATCTTTGTTGTTCTATCAATTTGTTTCTCTCAAATAAAGAAAAAAAATATAGTTTGTGAAAATAAAATTGAACTTAGTTAATCGAAACAAAAATGGTTACAATCAACACAATGGACCCAAGGTTGTCTCAGAAATCTTCAATCCATTAACGATCCTCTGATGTCTTCAGAGCATATTTTGCTAATAGGTATATTGCCATGTTAGCTTCTTGCCTCACATGTATTTTAAACGCCTGGAAAAGCTCTCCTTTTGGGTACGACATCATCTATTAAGTTCCACATCATGAACAAATCTTAAGTCTCCGATTTGATCAGATTAATAGGTAAACATCCACTTAAAACAAAATATTTGTAAATCCCATGCCGTGTGCAAATTCTATGGTAGAGAAAAATAGAAATAAGAATCTTGAAATAAAGAAAGTATTAGCTAAAACCCAATTGTACTCCATAGTGAAAAGATATTAAGATTATACCTAAAATTCAAATCCAGTAGTGTAAAATTCACTCAATAACCGCAAATAAATTAAATATCATACTTTTCATAAAAGTTGAATGTCCTACAACTCTATAAAAATAACATTTAATAAAGGGTTAAAGTTGACTACTTTAGGGTATTGTTATTTATCTGCATATAGTTTTATGTATATATAGCTGAACATCAAAATTAGGAACCATTGCCTTTAAAAAATAGATTGACTGCTTTCTTGAGGGTCATTCCAAGGTTGTCAATATAACGCCAGCAACAATTCCTTTTTTTCTTTTAAAATGGTGCATACCATATCAGTTTGGATTTAATGATATTTTCTTAAAAAGGTCTAAGTTTCTATTTTGACTGAGATGAGTTTTTGGCTGAAAGTTGAAACAACTGAAACATGCTAGAATGACTGGTGCACGATGATACAGTTTGATAGACACCAAACATTGCAGAGAAGGGGTTGTATTGGTTTAGATAAAAACTGTTATGGACTGGATGTTGTCAATATGGTATTGATAACATTAGGTAATTTTCTAATCTTATGATATTTTTTCAAATAGAGTGGTATAAAACCACTAGTGATAGGATTGGTGATATTCTGTCACTGGTAATCCTTTATCAGTACTCAGGGTGTGATGGATGCAGAAATGGCAATGGTTTTACTTAAAAGCACATGATATTTAGACTACATCTTTTCTTGTAGTATATAAATTAGAGAGGTGTC
Organism: Adansonia madagascariensis; assembly: GCA_038381835.1. Lineage (NCBI taxonomy): Eukaryota > Viridiplantae > Streptophyta > Magnoliopsida > Malvales > Malvaceae > Adansonia > Adansonia madagascariensis. Next base: position 4,208,545 of record JBBYHL010000019.1, on the reverse strand, counting down.
TTTTGTTGACGATGATGCCGGACATTTATCTAAATGTTAAACACAATTTTATTTAGGAGATTACTTGCATAAGTATAAATTACAATAAGATGAAGCATTACTCAATGTATATGACATAACTATTGCATATAATGAGCAAACTAAACCCACACAATCCAATGAAGAAAACAATGAACTAATTGAACAAAACAACATAGAGTTGGTCGAAGCCCTCCTATGGTGGACTTGAACCTTGGATCTTAAGATTGAAGGTCTAATCCTTGCCATTGAAATAAGGCCTTGTTGGCTTGTTAAACACAGCTTTAATACTAACTTGTATATGTGTAAATTCCTCCCCTTCAGCTTGCCCCCTTTCCCTACATGCACATGCGCACACACACTAAGACATTACCCTGAATTGGCATATTAAATGGGCATCCTTATGCTATGTTACAAGATTTACAGTTGCAGCCACCAAATTTTGTCCGAATAATTTTTAGAACACTCGTTATTCGAAATAATTTAGCCATTTTTAATTTGGATTTGTTGGATCCAGATTAATTAGACTTGATTCATTTTAATTTAGGCTATTTGGAAAAATAAAAATATATATATATAAATAAAAATGAGTGCCCTGGTTTTTACCCTTGTGAATATATAGCCCATGACCAACACACCAAGCATATGTTTTAGTCATGAAATCATAAAAACAAATAAAAAGGGAAAGAAAAAAATAATAAGAAAATAAATTGCATATGCCAAACATGATTTTATGACATGAAATGACAAAAATAAATAAAAACTCAAAAAAGACAAAAAAAAAAAAAAAGAATGAGTGGCATGGGTTTCAAACCTAGGCCACCTTTATGGAAAGAATCACTTGTGACCCACATGCCAAAGCTAGGTTTTGGTTATAAATTGACAAAAACAAATGAAAAATAAAAAGTAACGAAAAAGACAACAAAAAAAGGGGCCGTTCTGCCATGGTTGCAGAACCAGCCATGGCAGCTTCTGCCATGGATCTGGTCCCCAAACCACCAACCGTTTCAGCTTTTTCTTGGTGTATATAACCATCAGAGAAAAAAAGAGAAGGGGGTTAAAAAAATTTCAAGAATTTCAAAAAAAAAAACAAAACACAAGCTTAAAAAAATAAAAAATTCAAATTGGGTTTTTTCAGTTATAGAGGTTTCGGTGCTTATTTTGAGAATCCCAACGGTGAAAAGGAAGCTCATACGGAGGGGAAAAACACACTAGAGTTTGAGAACGATCCAATGGTGGATGGTAGTTGGATTTGAGGTAAAAGATTTGAACTTCTCTTGTAGATCTAGAAAAATCTAAAAAGATTTAGGAAAATTTGACTTCGGATTTGGAAAGAAGAGGTCAAAAGGAGTCTAGAGGTGAAGTTTAAGAGCCAATCGCTGCCGGTGAGCGGTAGCTGACGGCGGCGGCTGGTGAGGTGGCTGGTTGTCAATTTTTAGGTTTTTCTTTTCCTACTGTGGTCTGGTTTTGGGGTGAGGAAGAAGAAGAAGAAAGAAAGAAAAAAGGAAGGAAAAAAATAAATTGTGGTGTAGCTTGGTTCAAACCCAGGCCACCAATATGGGAGAAAAGTAAACCAGCCACTGAGCCTCACCCTGCCTTCAAGTGTAAAGTGTCAACAAAAATGTAAAAAAAATGTAGCGACGAGGGTGACATTTTTATGCTTGAGGCCATATTTTATGCTCATTTAAATGTCTCTTGATAATATTTGCATTTGATTTTTTTATTATATTTGCTTGGTGTGCTAATATATATGTTTATATATATATATATACTATTATTTTTTTAAGACACCCCATGTTAGATTAAGATTAACCCAAATAATAGGATTAATCTAGGTCTATTTTTTTTCGCAAATTGACATTTTAATCTTGGGGTAATATTAAGCTCCTTTTGTTGGGATTCAAGGTTAAAAGAAGCAAAATAGTTTTTAAAATATAATATCCTTTGTAGTGTCAAAATTTGTTCATGCCTTGATCTTTGCTTAGAATCCTTATGTTTGTTGCATGGTCAACGGGCTGTTTCATCGTCCCAAACTACTTCGAGATTGTGTAGATAAGCTCATGAAGCCCATGTCACTCATTTTTTTTGCCACAGATATTCAGATTTCCATGGCTCGAATTTAGTCCGAACAAGTCTAAGAAAACCGAAAATTCCTCCTGTTTTATGTTGGCAGCATTTTATTCATAACTTGAAAGTTTATTTTCGAGCCATAAACAATTTTTCATGATTTTTTTGACATTTTTTCATATAAGGCATCGAATGCCTTTCCAATAGTGTCTTGCTTGCCCTTGGATTATTCCAGATGAAGGAGTTATGATTTTTTGAAATTTTGCTATCTGAAACCCCTTGAATCAGTGATTCACATTCTGTTTGGGCCGATTCGGCCCACCAGATGATTTTTTTGGATTTTTTAGATATTTTTCACAAAAAGTTCATGAAATTTCCCTTTTGTAAAGGTATCTTTTGCGATTTAATGATTCCGTATGAGTCTGAAATGATTTTTCAAAGTTAACTGCCCCACTTTCCCTACATATGCTGCCAATGTCAAACCAATCCCTAATGTGAAAAATATTTCCACCTAGAAGGCAATTTTTTAGGATTTTTGGAATAATTTTATATTGATCCTCACCGAGTTACCTTTCCAACAGTACCTCATTTATCCTTGGGGGCCTCAGGATGAGCTCAAAATAAATTTAGAAAGAGAAATAACTCAATGCTGTCCTTTGTTTCTAACCCAATTTTCGAAACATTTTTATTAAGGCATTCGAACGCCTCACGATCTACTGGGCTCATCCCATGGCCTAAGCCCTTTAGACACGGACCAAGGCTAAACAAAAGAGGAACATTTTAGCCAACCTTCGGCTCTCGATTTTTAAAGATTCTCTTTTTTCAAAATATGACCCATTCCTTTTAACGTCGAAGATTTTAATTTTCGGAGATGCTCTAACCCCACTACTTTGAGGGGACACTCCAACTTTGTTTTTAACTCAAATCCAATATTAAACTTCCATTTTTGGGAATACTCCAACTCCACTACTCTGAGGGGACACTCCAACCCCGTTTTTAACTAAATCCAATATCAAACTTTCATTTTCGAGGATACTCTAACCCCGCTTTTACCTCAAAATGACATCAAATTTTCACCTTTGGGGATACTCCAACCCCATTCTTCTGAGGGGATAATCCAACCCCGCTCTCCACATTCCTTCAGAATCCAAAATTTTTTTCTGGGACATCTCCAAGTCATCGAAACTTTTTTTCCTTAAATTTCCACTGAATCTGACTAAGTCTCAACGTTGTCGTCTCGGTTATTCATCAATAATCAAAGACAACTATGAGATACATTTCGATCATCCCTCTTTTTTATATATTTTGTGTTTATTTTTTGCGAGGATCTATTTATTGTTTTCTTTCCCATCTTACTAATATGTTTCCTCTTGTAGGGACCTCGAGCATTCATGCTTTAAAAGAATTATTTTCAAAATCACAAAACGATATCTCATGTCGGTATCTCTTCAGTACCGAACATGAAATATTTGATTTAAAAACCTATCCGGAGTTCATTTTCATCAAAAAACCCTTATGTTTCTCACCTCTCTGAGGAGCATAGGTGATAAAATTTTCATTAAAACCTGGACTCTATCTTTACAAAATTTCACGTATTAGAGAGAGTTATATTTAAATAATGATAAAAATGGAACCAAGGAAACCAAGATTCAAGTAAGAAATAGTTAGATGGTATCGATTTTTGGGCATTCTGTAGGGTGCTAATCTTTCCCCACACGTAACCAACTCCCGGACCCAAAATAATGAATCTCTGGTATTATTTTCAATAGGCGTCTAGTCATGCCTAACTTAAAATGATCGGTGGCGACTCCAAGTTTATGGCCACTTCGTGGTGGCCATCCAAGACTAGTCGAATAGGTGATTTGTCCAACGGTCTTATACTCCATGTCAAACATCATCATAATTTTAAGTTGAGAGCGTTTTGGCCCTTCGGATCCTCCGAAGTTCATAAATGTTAGGCACGTGAAATGTCGACAGTTTGGCAACTCCACTAGGGAATAACTTAGAGAGTTAGGCCTATGACTAACTATGTCTTGCTTGATCCTTGGTTCTTCGATTTTCATAATTATTTAGATATAATTCCCTCTCTTTTTCCCTTCTAATCTTTTACTTTTTATGCCTTTATTTTGTGATTCTTTTTTAGGGATCGCCTTCTTTTTGAATGAATGTTGATTTGAATAAGTATGGTATTATAGAGTAAAATAAAAAAAGGTTTGATAGTTTTCCCCGACACACATGGTGCACTTTCATTTTGCACTAGATTCCCACCAAACACCATGGTAAGGCTAGGATCCTAATTATTAGGAGGAAGTGAGCCATCCGCTTTCGTGAGTAACCCTCCGCATAGGCATGGTAAGATCTTCCGGGATGTAAATTACCTATGTCTCTCATGAGTAACCCTCCTCATTTGCATAGGGAAATACATCCACCGAGTCAAACCCGTTCCGCCAAACTCGCGATGGGCCTAGGATCGGGGTACCTTGGCTGTCCTTACTAGACGAAAGAGCGATTCGGATACCTATTTAGGCGTCTACTTAAACTCATATAATGAGCCCTACTAGCCGAACAATGTCAAACCCTATCAAAATGTTGATAGAATAACCCAGAGAATAGGGTCATTCGGGAAAACACTTCTTACCTTTACTCCTGTATACCATATTATACAAGCGACGATAGGTGAACATCATCCCTCACATTTGTCATGTTATTTTTATGATCATTTCTTTAGGGTATGCTATAATGTTCTATGGCTCACCCTTACTTAGCAAGTGGGTGATAATGAGCGAATGTTCACACCTATGATGCCAGAAGTTCATAATCTGACCAAAATAAGTCACCATGTTGATGACTTAACACAGATATTGACAAAGGAACATCACCGTTTGTTTGGTCAGGCTTGTCCTTACATGGTATTGTATCACCATGCATAAAGGCAATCTTAGCGTAGATATGCTGTGATGCTGTCCAATTGTTATGCTCGCTTCTATGCATCATATCGTTTATTTTTGGGGCAAACTTCTACGTGGCATTTTAATTTTGTTGCTTTCGGTCCTTTGTGTGCTTATTTCTTTGTACATTTGCTAACTTATCATCTTTTTTGTTTTTTTTTGCATGCATGCATCATTTCATTATTATCATTGCCATGGGACAATTGGCCAATGGTGCAGTGTTTACCAAGAGGTGTCTATCATGGAGCAACAGTCCGTCTCAGAGTTAAAATTTTTTGAGGAAGTTTGAGCCTGGTCCGAGCGAGGGTAGCGTGAAGATGGGGAAGTCCTAAAACCCAGGTATATCTCGACAGTGCATGAAAAGATCAAAATAGGGTATCATCAGAACGACTAGCAAGATCTGAAATATATATGGACCAGTTGGGATAGTACCAAGAAGGAATCATTCACGAAGAGATACAGGGACATTGCCCTTTTACT
>JBBYHL010000019.1:4159428-4169496 GCA_038381835.1 Adansonia madagascariensis | reverse complement strand
GGAAAGGTTAAGAAAAGCACTTCTTAACAGTTTCCATATCCGAGCCTCCAAGCCATACTCTCCAAAACATCCCAAACCTGGAGAAAACCTAAGAATCCTACCAACCTTCTAGGGTTGACTCCATAGTCTTTATTACGTAAAACTTGCTGTGCTAAGTAACGCTACTACCAAAAAGTGTTGTGCTGAAGTATCTCTACCAAAGTACCTCTGCAAAGTACCTCCATCAAGGTACCTGTGCCAAAGCACATGTTCCAAAGCACTTGTGCTTAAGTACCTGTTCTAAGGCACCTGTGTCTAAGCACCTGTTCTAGAGTACCTATGCTGAAATACCTATTATGAGATACCTGTGCCAAAGTACCTGTTCCAAAGTACCTGTGCTGAAATACCTGTTCTAAAGTACCTGTGCCAAAGTACTTATTCCGAAATACCTATGCCAAAGTATCTGTGCCAAAGTACCTGTTCTGAGGTACCTATGCCAAAGTATTTGTGCCAGAGTACTTGTCTATGCTAAAGTACCCGTTCCAAAGTATCTATACTAAAGTATCTTTGTCATATGTTATTGACCGAAAATAGACATCTACAAACACCAAAGAAACATATATGAACAAAAGAAAGAACAGAACATATGCAAAACAATTTTGGCATGCTTCGTTCAAAAATGAAAAGTATCTTCGTCTACCTTATATGATAGCTTTGCACGTCATATTTCTGTGCTATGGCTTAATCATGATTACAAGATTCTAATTTACTGAGTAAGAAAATTGTTTGCAAACACCTGCCATGAAGTAAGTTGAAAAGATATACCAATGATCCTTCAGAATAGCGCGATGGTGGCTGAGTATGATGCTGCTTGATCTGTACTTCACCAAGATATAATCGATCCCCTTTCTACAAAAGAAAATAGTTAATAATGGCACAAATTAAAAAGCGTGAAATTATCAGCACTTTCAAAATCAGTGCAACAAACACATTCACTTCATGATCTAATGCTAAAGGGGTGCAACCCACTGCCATATATTATCTGATTCCATACCGCTAAAACAACACTGAGACCATTGGAAAAGCAGTTAAAAAGGTGACAGGAACCATGCTTAAAGGCAAGCTGAGGAAGGTTAAGATGCATCAAGGTAACATTTCAAAATAAACTATAGATAATGTGAAAATCAGTACCTTCAAGGAACTAAGAATCCCAAAAGTCTCACCACGATCATTTGCTTCACTATCCTTAAATCTGATTGTTTCAGATTCAACATCCTAGAAAATTAAAATAACATAAAAATAGAAAAAAAAAATCAATATTTTTGAGGAATACTAGTAATCGTGTCACATGAATTACGAGTGAATCTTGATGTTGCTGATAGATTTCTAATGTAGAACAAGTATTCCCAAATCAAATCACCAAAGAAACAATCTGAAATCTCAATCAAAATTCAAAATATTTCAATAATCAATACCCAAATATCTAAAATAGCAATATCAATCCAACACCTCCCAGAAACTAAAATCACATGGGTACCTATAACCTAGGAAGCACGGATACAAGCACGCAATATAGGTATGACACGATACGGAAACGGCGAAATTGCAATTTTTAAAATATTAGGGACATGAGTATGGCAGGACATGACAATAAAAAATTATAAATCTGATACTTCTCAATAAAATATTAATATGTAAATAGTTTCTTAATATTTTAAAAATGGTATTGAATTCAAAAACTTTCAACTTTTAAGACTCATTAAAATCCAAATAATTAAAACTCATATCATCCACTAAATTGGATATTAGTTTCATTATATATATATATATATATAGACACATTTTATTAAGATTTTGATTTGACAATTTAAGAACTTTGATCAATAAAGAAACTAAACGGAAAAAACATTAAAGCTAATTGGGCCACATGTGGAGTTACCCGGTAGCCTAGAAATTGGGTTAAAGTTGAAGAGTTGAACACAAAATGGTTTAGCTGCCGCTTTTCTACAAGATTCTTCTTCAACTTACATGAACAAAGAGCATACTTTTTCTTTAGGGAGAGCAGTTAGCTTAAGAAACAAAGCAAAGAACATGGCTTGTGATATCCAAGCTTGTCTTTCCAAGACAATTTCCTTCTTTTAAGGTAAGAAAGACGGATATGATTGGGTTTTGTGCCATCTCAACCTTGCCAAGTAATTTAGATATTTTGATTAATGTTGGGTATGATTAGCACCATCTCAATCTTTTTTAATTTCGGGAAAAAAAAAAAACTGTCAAGAAGTGTCGGTGAGTATCACGTCGTGTCTGATTTGTTTTTTTAATTTTTTGGCATATCGGCTGCATCAGACACATATCAGACACTGGTACACAAGGGCACACAGCATATCCGTGCTTCATAGCTTATAACTAAGCCCTAATCCATAAACTGTAATACAAGGCAAAATACCGAATATAACCTAAAATCCTTGCATTTGAAAATGAAGTAAAATACTAGTTGCTGTGAAATAATCTATATAATCTAAAATAGCGTAAATATATGTGCAAATTGCAATCAAAACTGTAAAACCAAAATTAAAGTCCCAGATAATTTCATATTTTCATCCTCCATTAATTACCTTTTATTATAGATTGAAATTCTTATAAAATAGAGATTTTGCACCAAAAAAAAGGGAAAATGTTTCATTTTAATTTACAAGTATTTAGTAATAGCATAATTCTGAAATACAAATAAAGCAAAATTAAGAAATCTCACAACACTTCGACATTCAATTTTGATACAAGCATGCCTACCTCAGTAACTAATTAAAATCATTAACACAATTATAAGTGATTTTACCATTAGAAGTAAGAAATATCAAAACATTAAACTTAAACCTCATAAGCAATTACAATATAGTAAATACTACTAAACAGAAATGGATAATTCAGAAAAAAAAATATTTGATGCCATTTATGTCCAAAGAAAAAATTTACCACTAACCATGCTTTTATAATATAGACACAAGCAAAGCACACAACCTCGCAAATAAAGAAGGAAGTGAGCAAACTTTAATTAAACCATCAACATGAATACGATGCATTCAGATTGTCCGTGATGAACAAAGGGATGTCCCACATTCATCCACATTACATTCTGAAAGAAGCAGCTAGAAATAGTATGCAGAATACACGATACATAGGAAAAAGCTGTAAGCAATACCTGATAAGCAGACTGATATCCAAGGAACTCTACTCTTGAGCATGAAGAGCGAACAATGATGGACTCATCACAATTCCCAGTTTCAAGTATTATCTGCTTAGAACAATGAATGCTAGGTCTTATATTAGATGATAGTATAAAGTTCCACAATTATACAGATAATCACAAGACCAATATATCCATGTCCGCATCTGTATAGAAGAAAGAGAAAGAAAAACCACATGCTAGTAATATAAGATGTAATTACTCAAAACAAAAAGAAAAAAAAGATTTTGCCAGAGAAAGAAATCAATGCAGCCTGTCCATAAGCACAATTTCCACCAAAAGATGGCAAATAATCAAGCCAGCTTATTCTGATTGGAGTTTTAAGTTTAATGAATCAAAAGAATCATCATTTAAACATAAGATGAGAATTTACATTCCAACCTGCTCTATGGTCGAAGGTTCCATTTGACACGCCATTGTTCTTGACCAGATAAGAGTGTATAACTTCAACAAATCTTCATCAAGTGCTCCAACAAGCATCGCTGACATTAAAGACAATTCAGTTGTTAACTGGCAGTGAGATTTCACACTAGAAAATATAATATCTGCATTACAGTGCAAAGTAAAAATAACATATTCTCATAGAAAAACAAACAAAAAAATCGTTCACGTACACGGTAATCTCCGAATATCGGTGGGTCTAATTGCTTCATGAGCCTCTTGAGCATTCTTGACCTTCTTAAAATACTTACATGCATTTTTGGGGGTAAAATGTGACCCATATCTGCAGAAATTAAGTTTTCATTTACAATCAACAAATTAGACGATGAACAAATTTGCCAAATAATTTAACAGGGACATTAAGCGACAATGCTACCTACAATAAAATGGCGCCTATCAGGGAAAAATGAAATAACTTATTTTACAGCAATAAGAATTTGAAAAGAAAAAATAGATAATGGTTTGACCATAACAATCAATAAGAAAACAGTCGTAGAGTGTAGGATACACACAAATATATTGGAATTAAAGTTACCGAATATAATATATCAATTATTCACTTCAAGCAACCTTATAGATATGCAACAATAATTGGCATGCCAAAAATGTTAGCATAGGCAAGTTGACAAGATATCAGCATGCAGGTAAAAGAAAAGAAAAAAAAAGGAGCTTAACAATTCAGATACAAACAATTCACCTTTCCATAACCAAGGAGCGAATGTCCTGAACAGCTTCATCAGAAATCTAGCAAAACAAACAGAAAAAGAAGTATTATAAACCCCAAAAGATCACCAACCCTAGCTGACTTAGTGCAGAAAATAAAACATATAGATTTAAGAAAGACAAATGAACTAAAGAGAACATGATAAACAAAATATTCATACAACTGAAACTATGATTGTTAGTATCAGTTCATGTTCTATCACAGTAGCATGGATCAAGCACCAAAATAAAACTGATGGAGAGATCAAAGATGTACCCACATGTAGCCCATCAGTTCTGCTGTATGTTATCAACCCTGTTGCTTTACCATCTGATAACTGAATCCCTTCATAAAGTTTTTGAGCAAGCTGCATTGTTTAAGTGTGAAAACGGAACTAGTAAAAATTTTGAAAAGTCAACCAGATATTTATATGTTATTCCAAGCTTGATGCTAAAGAAAACTGTCAAAGGGTGAAAAGGATATAAAAAACCATTCATATAATTTAGTATTTAAAATAAAAGGAAAATAAAGTATTTCAACTTATAAGAGTTCATCAATCAGCTATATAGTTTACCATAAAGTCCAAAACAACTACATAAAAAGTAACACCAAACACTGCAGTCAAACATAACCAACATTTAATGAAGAAAATGTCATTGCCACCTGAACAAAGTCTTTCAATAAAAAGAGGAACAATTGCAAAAATGAGTCTAAAGTATAAACTTAGAGACTTTCAAAAGCCTAAGACTATGAAACCAAAGTTAATCACAGAGAAGGCATATTATAAAGGAAGGAAGATTACTAAAATTTAATGGGTTTTATACGATTCAAATTGGCAAAAGAAAAATAACAACTTACAAACCTTCATTGTATATGTTGCAGGAAAATTCAATTTATTTGCAGCATCCTGCTGAAGTGTTGAAGTAATATAGGGTGCAGGAGGGTTTCTTCGCATTGTGCTTCTTTTAGAGCTGACCACTTTAAAATTTTCCAAATTAATCTTCTGTTGAACATCCTTTGCCTCTGTATCTGAACTGATTGAGAATTGACCTAACTTCTTTGAATTAAAATGAGTTAAGTGTGCAGGGAAAGAAGCATCTTTCACTGGAGTATCAAAGTTTAACTGAACCTCCAGTGTCCAATACTCCAGTGGCTTAAACTCATCAATCTCCATTTCTCTGTCACAAATAAGAGACAGAGCAGCTGACTGCACTCGTCCAGCAGACTGGCAACCCGGTAGTTTCCTCCATAATAGTGGTGAAATGTTAAACCCAATCAGATAATCAAGAGCACGTCTAGCAAGATAAGCATGTACCAAGTTTATATCAATTTCCCGTTGCATTTGCAGAGCACTTTTGATGGATGCCTCAGTTATCTCATGAAAGACAACTCTTGCTACATTAAGATTTTCAGCTAAAGCATCCTGCTGCTTCAACATCTCAATGATGTGCCAAGCAATAGCCTCTCCTTCACGGTCAGGGTCTGATGCGAGAACAAGATTTTCTGCTCTGATAAGGCAAGAAAGATGAGAAATTGAAAAATATATTAACAAAAACAACTGAAAGAATTGATAACAATCATGGATGATAACATTACATCACATGGCCATATCACTTAAATAATATCATTTCTCATCACAAGACTGATCTAAAGAATTTTTTAGAAGCAATAGAAAGGGTTACAACAAATATACCCTCTTTCAACAACATCACACATCTGGATAGTTTATACTAGATCATAAAACTTCTCAGCACAAAGTTGATCTCAAGGAATTTGTTGGAAGTGATAGAAAGGAACATGAAAGTAAGTCCATTTAGTGCAACATCTATAAATTAAACCATAAGACTCTTGACCACAAAAATGATGACAAGAGTTTCATTGCAAATGCTTGGAGGGGACGTGATTACATACCCACTCAGTGCAACCTTAATGCTCTTAAGATGCGTCCATGCAGCACTAGGGACCTCCCATACCATGCTAAAGTCATCATCAGGTCGCACAGATCCTGATCGAGCAGCCAGGTCCCGTACATGACCATAGCTAGGCAAGACTTCAAACATATCACCAAGGTAGCCCTGAATAACCTTCGCCTTTGTGACAGATTCAACCACCATAACAGACTTCCCAGTGGGAGGATATAGCTGCTTCAGCGGCTTTTCTCGTTGAAATATATGTTGCTGCAACTGTTTCTGAGCTGGTTCATTAACTTCTCTCATTGGCTGCCTTTTTCTACTTGAGCCCCTACTTTTCTTTTTGGACTGCTTTTTCGTTGAAGTAGAGGCATCATGGGCTTCTGTAAGTAAGTTACCAGTTGAATTTCTCTGGAAAACTACATTGTTAGCTAAACTTTTGCAATATTTGAAACCGTGCACGCACAAATGTATGTAGGTAATGCATGCATGTATGTGTATACATATACACAAACAAACATACATATATGCATGCATGCATATTAAAAAGCGCAATAAATCCAAATGCTTTTAGCATTTAATAACTGCGAACCTCTGAAATCTGTGCAGGACACTGGCCATTTTTGCTAATATTAGAGGTCTCTAGCAGAGGAGTTTTAGAGCCTTTCACCACAGGTGCTTCCTTTGAAACAACAGTGCTAGAACTCTGTTTCTTTTTGTTCTTGCTTCTTGACTGCTTTTTCTTTTCCGGACTAACTTTAGATTCTGGCTCAGCATTGTTAAACCATGAAGTTGAAGTAAAGTCTGACTTAGCATTGTTAACCAGAGAATTTGAAGTGGAGTCTGGCTTAGCATTGTTAAGCAGTGAGGTTGAATTCGGTGATCCACAAGGTGCACCCTTGCTCCCATCGAGAGCACCCACTCCCTTTAGCTTCTTCCAATTCCTGTTAAACCGTCTGAAGCTGAAGCCACTACTCCTTCCATCTCCAACACTCATACTATCATTCTTAGTTGCTAGTCGAGGGGATTGAGAAAAAAAAAATTTGGAAAGAGGCACAAAATCTGAGGTTGATCTAATACCATTGAAAGTCACAGACGTAGAGATTATATTTCTATTCTGAGGTAGAGCATAAGTTAAGTGATTGGGTGGAAAAGCAAATGTAGAAGCATTGTGAAGGGTTGATAAAAGATTCAAGGGTTGACTACGTTTTGGATAGCAAGGCATAAGGCTTGAAGATGGTCTGAGTTTTGTAAATTTAGGGTGAGATGGTATGGAAGAAATAAGTTCAACTGCCTTGAGCTGAAATTGAAAAAACAACTCCACAATCAGTTCGTAAATCAGTCAATCAAATTTATGATAACATGTCTCCATCTTATTTAATTAAGCAGCTAAACATGACTATTATTGATTTATTGTCAATTGTGAATTGGTGAAGGGAAGTAAGAAACTTCACCAAAACGCAATATAATATACATATATATATATATATATATATATATATTTGAAAATGAATTGAAGTATATAGCTTTATCAATGAACAAACAAACTCTTTCACTGTAGTTGATAAAGGTGCATCATATAGTAGAAACTAAGACAAAAGAGATATGGAATAAAAAAGTAAAGACCTAATTTTGACTAATCTCTAAAAAAATGAACCTTGGGCATCAATGACGGCCGAAGACGCAGTGCTGCACAATTGGTAGTAGGAGGAGAAGACAACAAGCACCTTTGCATTTCACTTTGAATCCTTTGACGCAAATTAATATTGGGGTTTGGATAGTAAGAGAAACAAAGAGAAAGCTTGAGAGGGTTTAGCGAAAGGTTTTTTATATACCATCTGTATCTCTACTTCTGGTAATATGCTTATGAGGATTATTTATTTTTTATTTGACAAAGAATGGGATAATGGGTCAGGTCAGTTCAGCTGGACCCAGAACACAAAAGCCCAAGAATGTGAAGGAACGGGAATCCCCATTTGCTAATTGCCATTGCTAAAGCTATCACCTTTCCTATTTATAATATAAAAAGTCAAAAAATAGGGGTGTGGGAATTGTTCTTTGAATCAAAACTCGAAAAAAGCGTCTCTGCCTCTCTACTCTCATCCACCATCGACCAGGTAAACTGGATTATTTCTTTCGTTTGTTGATGGATTATTGTTATTTTTGTTATTATTATTATTATTATTTAATGCTTTCAGAGTTTCCGTTTGAGTAAATAGTACGTGCTGCCGAGGAAGAAATTGCCGAGCCCACTAGACTAGAGCAGTTTTTAATTAGGGTTTAGGGTTTTTGTTTCGGATCGTAATTGGTACTTGCGAATTGCAATGCAATTGACTACTAGTTTTTTATCCTTTCTCTTCTAGTTCTAGTTCTAGTTGTATTTTTATAAGATTAATTTAGTAGAACAAATACTGCATAAAAAATCTTATTTTCTAAGCACTTGCCTCCTGCCTTTTATTCACTGCAACTCAAAGCCGTACGATTACATACTAATGTGCACTTTAGCTGCCGCATATTGAAAGAATTCCTTTTTTATTTTGTCCTGACAGCCATTTGCTTTATCATCCTGCGACAACAACCTTATGGATCGACCACCTCACAGTTTTGCCGCTGCATCCGCCATGGCCTATTCCCAACAGCAACGACAAGCAGCCAATATTCAACAGCAGTTTGGATTTCATCCGCAACATCAACAGTTCGCTACTACGGTGCATGCTCCTCCCTTCCTATCACCACATCCTTCTCAATTCCCTTACCATCCCCACCTGCAGCAAGTACAACAGCAACCACAACTCCACCCTCAACTTCTTCATCTTCAGCAGCAACAGCAACCACCGCCTACTTTCCCTTCACATTTGCCTCCTCACCTTGTTTCTTCACCTTTCCATGGCCTTTATGATTCTCCTCCACCCCCTGCTGCTCCCCCATCTGATCCTGAGCTCCAAAAGCGTATTGATAAGCTTGTGGAATATGCAACTAAGAATGGTCCTGAATTTGAAGCCATGATCCGTGAAAAGCAGCAAGATAATCCTGATTACAATTTCCTCTTTGGTGGAGAGGGGAATGGTTACTATAGGTACAAGCTTTGGTTATCTACACATCCCTCAGGTGGACCCTACCCTTCCTTTCCACCGTCTTCCATACCTGTAATGCATCCTCTCCCAAATCCTGTCATGAATCCTCCTATTAATGCACCTCCAATGGGCAACACTGCTGCTGCCGGGGCCATGGCTGCTCCTCAACTGCACCAACCTGCTTTTCCTCCATTTTATGATCAGCAGCATCACTATCAGCATCCCCAGCCTTTTGTTGCTCATGGCCGGCCAGAGTATGGTCAGTCCTTCAAAGGCCTTTCTGGTCCACTCCCCTCTGATGTTGCAATGGAGCTTACTAACGTGCTTAACAATCTAAATGGTACCAAAGAGTCAATCAAAAGTGCCAAGATATGGTTCATGCAGAGGTCTGCATTTGCACCAGCTTTGGCTGAGGCACTTAGAGATAGGGTATTTGCTTTGGATGATTCAGAGAGGCAATTGCACGTGATTTATCTGGCCAATGACATTCTTTTTGACAGGTACTTTTCTTTGGCATATGGTTGCTGTTGTTTAGTTTGCCATGGCGTCTTAGTATTTTCTATGATGGCTTCTTGTTTGGTTGTTTGCAAATGATCTATGCATCATGAAACATTTCTTCTCTTTTTCTCTGTGCCTGATCTCTTTCTTCCTCTTCTTCTTATGCATTTGATTCCTTTTTTTTTTTTTTTTTTGGGGGGGGGGGGTTCTTTTCCTCCC
>JBBYHL010000019.1:4114008-4136850 GCA_038381835.1 Adansonia madagascariensis | reverse complement strand
ATATATATATATATATGTATATGTATTATATAATTTGACATCTCTTATTAGCCTGTCAATCGAATATTTATACTTAATTAAAATAGTGCTTTAAGTGCAAAAAGTTTTAATTCTTTGAATGTCTCTAAAATAAAAACATAAAATTAAAATTGATGTAGGTACGGTGACATCCTGATGTATATAGTATATATAGGTAGAGAGAGAGAGAGAGACAGAGAGAGAGAGAGAAGATTAATTAATTAAGAAAGATGAGATAGAAAAGAGAAAGAGATAAAGATAGAAAAAGAAATGGAGATAAAAGTGTACTAACTGTGGAACTTTGAGGCTAATTGTTGCAAGTAAAGTTTGTACTAATTATAGGTCCATATATAGGCAAATGCATTGATAGAGTGATTGAGAGAGTGAAAAACCAGACATACATACATATATATTTATATATTAAGCCGCATGCATTGCAGATGATGAGAAGAAGAAATGGTAAGAAAAAGATATGACTTCAGAAAAAAGTCTCTTATCCAAACATATAAAACCAAAATTATATATAATCAGAAATTAAAAAGTTTAATTAACAAAAAATAAAAAATAAGAAGTTCAATTGTTCGCCTCAAATTGGCTTAACTAAAGTTGTGGGAAATTGTTTACAGCTAGCTGATGATTCTTAGGTAGTTAATTCCTTGTACATAAAAGATAAGATTACCATAAATAATGGGTTAGATTTAGTATTTGATTTCTCTAATAAATCCCATAAATCCTTGGATTTTGATTATTGTTGACTTTAGGTACTAGAGTACTAGGATTATATATATATATATATATATATATATATATACACTGTAATTCTCAAAAATATACTGAAGTGACAGTTTTTATTCTATCAGTTTTCAACATGGTATCAAGGATTTAGGGTTCCGTTACTCTTTGGCCTTAATTGCCAGATATTCAGTGAAGCTTCTCAGCCTTCAATGCCATCGGCATACTCTGTCCCTAGCCCGCCCTTAAGTGCTGTCACTGTATTTTTTTTTCTGTTCTTTCTATTCCTATAATGCCAAAAACTGGAAAGCCGATTGTTCCAGCCCAATCGGATGAGCAGATCCAATTCCAACAACCTGGAGAGCTGCAGAGTATTCAAGCAGCTTATAGGTTAGATGGAAAAACTACCTTAAGTGGTCACAACTCATCCGTACAGTGTCAAAGAAAAGGGAAGATCAGCCATCTAACAGGTACTGGTCCTAACCCAGGAGATCCAAAGTTTGAAGCATGATGAGAAGGATTCCATGATTATGGCATGATTGTGGATCTAGATGACTCCCAAAATCAATGACACATGCATGTTTTTGGCTACTGCAAAGGATATTTGGGATGCAATTTAGCAAACTTATTCTAAAGCGAGAGATGCAGATCAAGTGTACGAGGTCAAAGTGAAAACTATGGCAGCAAAACAAGGTCACTGAGTATGCAAACCAACAAAAATCATTGTGGCAGGAATTAGATCACTATCGGGTGATACAAGCCAAATGTCCTGAAGATGCTGCTGTCCTAAAGGATTTCATTGAACAAGACAGTGTTTATGATTTCCTAGTAGCAGAATTTGATCAAGTAAGGGTACAGATTCTTGGGAAATCAGAGGTTCCATGTTTCAATGCGGTGGTGGCTTTAGTTTGAAGTGAAGAGAGTAGAAGATTATTGATGCTTGAACCACCAAGCACTGATAGTTCAGCCATGGTGGGAGGAGGAAAAGTCATGGTGGCATGAGAAAAAGGAACAACACTAGAAGAAGGAAAAGGTGGTCAACAAAAAGTCAAACCATGATGGGCTGTTTTGCACTTACTGCAAGAAGTCTTGTCACACCCGCGACAAATGATAGAAACTTCATGAAAAACCTGCAAGTCGAGCGAGAATGGGGTCAAAAAGGAGGACAATCAAAGAACAATGCGCAAGTCCCCATTGCTACAGATTCTTCAAATGAGTTGGGTCGTCTAAATCAAGAAGCAGTTGAGAGGCTAAGATCGCTCATCAAAAGCTGTGAAAAACATGGAGAATCTCCAGGTACTTGTTCTTTAGCATATTCAGGTAAGTTTCCATCTTCCATTGGATTAAATGTTTTGAGTACAACCTTTCCTGACTCTTGGATCATGGACTCAGGAGCAACAGATCACATGACACACCTTTCCAATATTTTTTCCACCTATTCCCCATGCACAAGCAGTAGGAAGATAGCCACTGCTGATGGATCTCTGACCAAGGTAGCATGTTTAGGAGATGTTAAAATAAACCCATTGGTGACCCTAAAAAATGTTCTTCATGTTCCCAAATTGTCTACAAACCTAGTCTCGATACAAAAACTAACCAAAGACCTATGCTGCAATGTGATTTCTGACAGCAGTTATTGTACATTTTAGGACAAAGATTCAGGGAGGATGATTGAGCGTGCTTGGGAAAGGAATGACCTCTATTATCTTGAAGCAACATTTCAGCCCAATATTACAAGGACAGATAGTCATCTTTTCTCATATCAGAGTTAATTTTATCCAATAAAGGGAGAATTTTACTTCACCACAATAGACTTGGACATCAGTCATTTAGGATTGTTAAAGTTATGTTCCCTTCATTGTTTAGAGAATTAGATGTTGAACATTTTCAATGTCAGATGTATGAGCTTGCTAAACAAAAGCATGTACCTTTTTTGATTAGTAAGAAAAGAAGTCCTGATCCTTTTCATCTTATTCATAGTGATATATGGGGTCCGTCTAATATTCCTAATGTTTCTGGGGCAAGATGGTTTGTTTCTTTCATAGATGACTACACTCGAGTTACCTGGATTTTTCTTGTTAAGCATAATATGAATACAAATTATATGCAAAACCAAAGGGAAAAACAGATTACATATTTATTCAGGTTTTTATTTTGACTAACCAATAGATTGTTAAAGATGCCAAGATGATCTCTTGATTCCATGTTTCTATGCCTTCAAATTCTTATGGTAGTCTAGATCAGGAACATTTAAGAATCTGCTAATGCAATATAAAATTCTCTTTTGAGATTGAAATACGACTACTAGGTCCTAAAAATAACTGTAAACAAAAGGGGATAGAATTCTTTGACTCAAAAAAGAAATTGCTGCTTAACAAGTGACATATGCTTCTTTTGTCAATTTATGGCAATAACTTCCAAGAGTAAGTACCTGAGTAATAAAATTCCCCCTCAACTGATGTTATGCTTTTATGAAGCTTAATGAGGCAACTAAACGGGAAGATTCAGCAACGAGTAGAATATACGGATGAACACTCACAGATTGTCCTGTTCAAAGTCACTGAAGATCAGCAACTTTTATCATGTGGGACTGTGTCCTTTTTATTCAACGTCATCAAAAATTAAGAACAAAAGATGTAAAAGAATCTACATTATTATTCTACAAGTATCCAATGTGTCTCGTTAAGTAAAATAATAATGATTTGAAGGTTATTCTAATTAACACTATTGCTATTGCATTAGCACTGATCAGATCAATTAGAGCTGCATCATAAAACATTATGGATTTTTGACACCTTTATAATTCAATCACATGCATTCATTACACACTACTTATGGACACAGCCACATGTGAGGTTAAAAATGACTTGTGGTCATCAACCTTTTCTACAACAGAGCCTTTTATTATACGCTCCTGTACAAGGTATTCAATCAAATTCAAAATGCAAATGTAAGATTCAATAACCAGGAGCCAACATGACACTTATACCTAGGTTAAAGGTATTTTACTGTTTAGTCCTAAACTGATAACTAGCATGCAGTTAGAACTGATGGTAATATTCTTAACTGCATCACATGAATCACTAAATTTGCATTAAATTAAGCAGTAAACCTAAATTAAGTAACATGTAGCATTTCAGTTTTCAAGTTTTCAAGAGATGTGCAATGTAAGTCTACAACTATATATATGATGCAACAATCAAAGCTACTAAGATGTGTTATTGCAGCATAGTCCAGGCCATATGAAATATGGCAATATACTAGAAATAAAGATTATAAATATAGCACATGCAAAAAAAAGACATTTACATCTGAAAACACTAGACCGCACCACAGCAAGAGTTTCTCTATTCAAAAGATTCAACAATTGGCCTGGAAAGAATTTTCGTAACTTAATAAGCATGCTAAATTATATTGCAACTAGTAACTGCGATCGAAATACAAATAGAGAAGCTAATGTAATGGGAACCTTTTCTTTTTTCCTTTTTATTAGTATAAGGTTTGAGAAGCTAATGTAATGGGAACCTTTTCTTTTTTCCTTTTTATTAGTATAAGGTTTGATTTCAGGTCCCCAATGTGCCCATCTTACTTTTGAAGACCATCGAAAGGGTGAAGCAAATGTAAAAAATTCCTTTATTTTTATGATAATGTGTTAATTTTCTTTTCATTTTAAGTTCATTACTGGTACTGCCGTGGCACATCAGTGGATTAAAACTCATCTCAGTTTCTTACAAAGTAAGAAAAACCACAATGTGGATGTAATAGCTAAGTCCAGGCTAGAAATACGAAGTAAGGTTTCCAAGTTAAAGCAACTTTTTCAACAAAATATAACCTTTTGGAATTTGACAGATGACAAAGAATACCAACAGTTTGCAGATTACATAAAGAAAATAAAGTGAAAACTGCCGAGTGCCCACAAGGTTGTTTGCCAACATAGTGCTCATTTTCTTGTTCTCACAGAACTGAATAACTTGTTTTTAAACCAGAACATTATATGGGTACAACCATCTTCAGAATCATTCTAGTTACTTATCTAACTTGTAATTTGATATGCATTTGCTAACACATTGAGTACAAAGTGGTCATCATCGGTGCCTGCTATTACATTCTGTTCTGAAATATATATGAGAATCACTGTCAACACTGTGGTGTAGTTGCAAGATAAGCCTCTATTCTTTGGTTCTAGGCTACTGACAACCACCCAACCAGCCAATTCAAAGATTATTCTTCAATTAACTTAAAAGCACATTCTAAAAACCTTTCAGACTTAACACCATTATTCTCTGACTGTGAGGAAAATTAAATCAACTCCTTTATTCTATCGACAAGGAAATACAACTGTCAACCATCTACAAAGTTTCAGAGCTCATGGTAATGCAAAATACTAGATACCTCTCAAAGAATTTCTTCTTGAGGGATTAAGAATATACAAAGAAGGACAAGGAGGAACCTGAAATTAATCTCCCCTAAAAAGATTGAGAACAACTCCACAAGCACACTAGTTGCAGGGTTTCTCTGCAGTCTTTGATGAATAAACCAGCAAGGTGTTTGGCCAAAAAAATAAAACAGCAAGGTGTGCTCAGAAGGTCAGCTCTTCACCGTCGCTACTGTTTGGGAAGGTGACACATTTGAAGACTTTGCATTTTGAGCACAACAGATAACCAATCTGCATTGCAATTTTAAATGAGGAATGAGGGGTTTTAGTTATTGATATCATCAGTTTGCATGAGATGGATTCAGAATAACTTGTAATGTGGAATGCAACATGGGGTATACTGAACTCTGGCAGCCACTACAAAGTAATAGAAGACTTCGGCCAACAAGGGATATATATATATATATATATATATATGGGTTAGGGACGAATGATTTTAGGCAGAGAAAACAACATTGAATGAGAGCTAAAAAATTTGTTTTCTCTAATTGTTTTGCTGTAGAAGACAAATCATTCCCTAGCTAAACCATTCTTATACCTTACAATGTATAAGCCTACTTGTTGTGACTATATGCGACCTACATTGGTTTTTCTTTCTCAAATGATATTTAAACCAAGCCATATATCATTCATTCGATGGAAGCAGTTAAATCAGCTGTGCCTATGCGTCCTATCTCGTGTATGTGGTAAAAAATAAGAACTGGCAGAATCATAAACCGATAGATAGGTAAAGAAAAAGGAATTTGGTGGATTAGAAATTAATTAGGAATACATACAGCTCTACAAGATGGGCATCGACGGTAGATCCGCTTGTTTTCGGCTTTGACATTTGTTTTTTGTCCCTTACAAAAATCACAGAGCAGCCATCCTTTACCATTACAAGGTTCACACATGATACCTGCATCAACCTTGAATACAAGTGGAGCCGAGTATGACTACGAAGAGAGAAAAAATGAGCCCAGACCAGACCCAGTTGGGAAAACAATAGAAGAAACCAAATTAATTGAGAAATTTAGATATCACTGGAAAGAGGGAATTAGTATTAAACAGTTGGTTTGACGAAGCAAATGAGCAGTTAAACAAATTCGAATTAAGATGCAAGGCAAAGGCAAAGGCAAAGGCAAGGCATACAGAAGAGAATTAATTGAGTGAGGAAAGCAGAGAGTGTGTGAGAATGAGCTAACCTCTTGCTCTTGCTCTTGCTGTTGTTGGAGTTGGCGGAGAGGTGCACAATGCAGGGGTTTGACGAAGAGTCCGATGGTCCTTGAACCCACTGCTGCAGCTGGTGGCGTCACAATAATCCTAGGGAAATTGAAAACGGAGGGCGGTATCGCCGTGCAATTCGCCATTCTTAATTCAATGGTAGCACACAACACAAGGTCCAAGGACTGTGTGTGTATAAATCAATTCCTTGTTATTATCGGTTTTGTGCGTGCAATATCTAAAATTAAAACTAAATGTAAAGCCCCATTTCAAAATTCAATTTAAGCCACTATTATGTATGTATGTTTGTATGTATGTGGATAATAAAATAAGCATTATCGCACCTGAGTTTCCTCAAAATAACAGAACTGCCATCACTCTCACTTGTGCATCTGTAACTGTATCTTATGATCTTATGACTGGACATTGGTAATGTAATTGCTAAAGAAGAAGGATACTTCTTGTGTGACCGAAGAGAAAATTTAAAATAAAAATAGGCTTGCTAGTGCACTTTCTGCAAATTACCAGGAGGCCAGCCACGCATGCAATTCCGAGTCACGCTTTCCTCATCTCCCATAGGACAGGAAAGGACAGGACAGGACAGGACAGGACAGGATGGGAGATGGTTTTAAATTCATAAACGAGATTGAATTGTTTTACAATTTTTTTTTTTTTTTTGTCTTTTGGTTGCTGTTAAGTTAGAAAAGTGACATTCATTTAAAGATATATTAGCTTTTATGATTCCAACCGGATTTAAAAAAAAAGACCAGCGCCAAAAAACTAAACAAAAGATCAGTTTCAGTCTTGCAAAATAGTTTATAACAAAACAGTTGAACATGTATAAAATGTAATCGCAGACCATTTATAATAATGGACATGAAATTCGAAACTGTTCCTAATTGTAACAAAACAGTGAGAATGTATATGACATTTACGAGTCTTATAAAATGCAAACTGAATTTATCAAATATAATAAATGAGTTAGAAGTTATATCAAATTCAATTATTCTTGTTATTATATAGTAAAAAGAATGGAATGAAGGAAAATTAAAAGCTAGTAGAAGAAGAGAAGGTAAAAGGACAAGGTACAGCCGCATTAAACTCGGGCCTCCAGGGTTCCAGCCCATCGGTCCAACAAAAAGCTAAAGCAAAAACAGGGGCCTGAGAGGGGACGGGGGCCGTGCTATTACTGTTATTATTATTAAAGACGCGAGAGCAAAAGCCAGGTAAAGAAGAGAAGAGAAAATTTTAAAAATGTAAATAAATTGATAATTATTGAAATGGGGTGAAAGCAAAAAAATAATTAAAAAATAATAATAATAACTGTTTGCATTGAAGGAGTAGACTTCCCACACATATTGTATACATTTTATATAATATATATTATTTTAAATTTTATACATAATATATATTATTTTAAATTTTAAAAATAATTTTAAATTTAATATAAAATATATTTTAAATTTTTATTATTTTTTAAATAATATATATAACATATTATTATATATATTATATAATGTATAAAGGATATTATATGTAATATATATAATAATAAAAAATATTTTATATTAAATTTTAAATTACTATTATATATAATATATATTATTTTTAATTTTTAAAAAATAATTTAAGATTTAATATAAAATATTTTTAATTTTTACTATTTATAAATATTATTTTTAATATATATAAATATATAAATACTACGGGGAAGGTCAATTCCTGAATGCCAAATAAAAAAAATAAAAAAATAATTTTAATAATTATTTTTTTAATAATTATAGATTCATTTTACTTTTTTATATTTTCCGGTGATAGCGTTTTACTTTCTAGAAAGAAGAAGAAAATAGCAGTAATCTAATAATAGTAATAATTCCTTATAGATTTTTCCATGAAGCGGAGGGACTTTCACGATATTGATGATGATTTCTCTTTTGGTTCTCGCTCCCGAAAATCTATTAGAGTGGTGAGTTTTCCCATTTTTTCTTTAATTAATTAATTAATTAATCATTGATCCCATCCATTCTATTTATTTTCTGCTAATATTCTTTCCGTTCACATTTATATGCAAATTTATTCTTTGTTTTTACATTTATTGATATCCTCAAAGCCTGGAATTAGTTACCTTCCGTCCGTTCTTCCCATGAGCATGGATGAATGATTAATCTGTGAGCTCGTCTTTATCATTTACATTTGCATTTACATTTAGTGATTCTGATAATTGCCTTATTTCAGTGGATTGGATTTGTTTATCTTTGATTTTTGTTTTCTATCCATTGCTCTTTCTTCTGCGTTCTGGCACAGACAAAACAAAACAAATCTCCAAGATTAATGCTATATTTCTCAATAATTCCTCTTTTCTTTTTTATGTTTGACAAAGGGTGGTGGTGACTTTCTATCAACCATGGACATGGGGGAGGACCCCAGTGCTAGGCTTCCTCTGCAACTGGAACATCAACAGAGGCCCCTTCCAACTCCAGCCGCCAGGATTAATGCCCAATCATTTATAGCTAAAACAATTACACTGCATCCCCAAGAGACAGAGAGGGCTAGCATGCTCTATAATCCTTCCAGCACCCCATTTTTCAAATCTCCTACTTCACCAGACTTCTCCATCATCATCAATTCTGACTTCTTTCCAGGTTTAAAGGGTAGGTGTTGTGTACCTTACTCTCCACACTCTTCTTAAATTATCTCCAGCATTCAAACTTTTTTTTTTTCTTTCCCGAATGCCTATCATCCACTTTCCTATATACAAATAGTTCCTCCCCCTCCCGCCCCCCCTTTTTTTTCCTCCATGAATTATAGAAGAAGCTAGTCTTCCCTTCCTTGCACCTTAAATCCAGGATTATTCATATTAGTGATTGGCTATAGTGGATTTCGACATAGAGGCAGGTATCAGTTTTCTAATTTGTTGCTATTTCCTCTAAGAAAGGAAACAGAAATGGTTAGGGCACAGCCGATTAAGAAGAAAAATGAAACATAAGACTTAAATTACAGCATCCTAATGGATAATATGTTGAAGTCTTTTGACAAGGAATGTAATCCTGTAACATATAGGCGATTCATTCTACAGTTGTGTTGCTTTTAAGGAATATGGAACTTAGCTTAATAACATTTTGTTCTACTAAAACTAATTAATATTACAACAAGGTTTCAATTTGCTTGAAAAATAAACTTTACTGCACCCTTTTGTATTAGATTGTTGTCATCACGAAGTTTGTTCGAGTCAAATGCTTTCTTCACTAGTTTTTCTTGTGTTTTGTATTTAGCTAATATGTATACGTTATTGATAAGGCTAGTCTAATTCACATTACCAATTTATCCAAGCACTTAGGTTATATGGCGTATAAATATGTTTTGCAGCTTGAATATTGAAGCTTTTGGGTTATCTGAAGAAAAGTAGGCTTTTAGTTTTGATCTTTGTATTTAATGCCCTTTTTGCAACTTTGGATGCTTTATATGTTCAATTTGGCTCCAGCTAAGGATGTCAATAATTTGGCCGATAGAGTAATCCTGCTACTATTTGATACAACTTCAGCCCTTTTGTTCACACTTCCTATCGGCAGAGAATTACACAGAAGATCCATGCTGTGTTAGTTGAATATGTAAAATTGGAAGATGCATTTGATGAATTTATTATCCCACGACCAGGGCACTTGTTCTGTTTTTCTAAATGTTTTTTTTTTCTTTTTTCCTATTGAATGGGTGTTCCTTTTGCGTTAAACATATATACACACATACATATATATATATATATATTATGAAATTAATATTCTTGTTGGCAGATCTTTTATATTGGCCTCAGGATTCATGGGCAGTGAAATCAATGAAGGATAAAACAACAGATAATGGAAGCACTGGAGAACTGAATGACTGCTTGGCTGTTGTTCCCTGGGTTGCACCTCAGCTTGCCTCTGGAGCAGAGA
This sequence comes from Adansonia madagascariensis, assembly GCA_038381835.1. Taxonomy (NCBI): domain Eukaryota; kingdom Viridiplantae; phylum Streptophyta; class Magnoliopsida; order Malvales; family Malvaceae; genus Adansonia; species Adansonia madagascariensis. The sequence goes on along the minus strand of JBBYHL010000019.1, from coordinate 4,126,533 downwards.
CAGGAATCGTAGCCCCCTTGCAGTTGCAGCCAATGGAAGCAGAAGAAGTGGAGGGTGAAATTATGGATACAGACGATAACAGTGCTAGTAACATTGGAGGGAAAGCTTTTAAGGACGGTCAAATGGTGGAAGGAGCTGAAACATTTGGGCTCTGGCAGCAGCAACAGCACTGTTTGGTGTCACAGTGCCACCAGAACATGTATACTCCAGTTACTTGGTAAAAAATTGGTTGACTTGCCATAAGACTTGATTTTGTACTATAAGGTTCTTAGAAGATGCACAGAATACGATATTTGGTCATCTTGATTTGTCCTTCCAAATTACGTTTGTAAATATAGAACACCTTGATTTGTCTTTCCAAATGACATTTGCTTTCAAATATAGATGTCATCGGCAAGGAAGACCCTGAATGCTGGTTTTGATGATACCATAATCTTTCTTTGGAGAAATTTTTGCAGATTTCATTTCATGGTGGATGAAATTTGTTATGCAAAGATAAATTGTCATCTGTAATATATCAGCATTCGGCAATAAGGTTCTGCTGGAGGGATTATGGATTCTGACTAATGGTATATGAATGCAACTTGACGTTTTTTGTGGGCTCTGGTCGAGGTTAAGTGTTTTTAATTTGAATGCTTTTTAGAGTCTTGTGTTTAATAAAGTGAAACTTTAGCAGTTCAGGGGGTGCAAAAAGTGCAAACTCTAACACACACTCATGTATTTTTGGTTGAAATAATTTATATTATCTCATCATTCACCGATTTTAATTAAATGGAATGGCAATGAAAATTGAAATGAAAAGTTGGTGAGTTTTATTTTAATAATGTTATAGACATTGGATTCTACTAACTAAGGATAGGATTTGGCGATTTAGATTCAATTGCAATGCAAGCAAAATGACAAGTTTTTTGCTTCTCCAGTCAAAGTTCAATTTTGTAAAGAGAGCTTTTCCATCCTTCATCACATAAACCCTAATTTAAATACCAGTCGGTCAATTCCGTTTCTTTTTGTTAATTAATTTTCATAATGTAATGTAATTTTAAAGATCAAATATACTAATTATGTACATGACTAACTAACAACTATTATACATAAAATTAAAGAAAATGAAATGTTTTGTTCTTTCTTTGCTATAGATTAGAAATTCACGATAAATACACAGGAAGCAAGCAAGGGGACAATACTTCAAAAACAGAAAAAAGAAAACAAAATTGGATAACGTTTGTCTCGATAAGTTGGGTTTGCGTTGCGGGGCAGTGACCTATTACAGTAATTACCATAAAATGATCACTCTGCGACTACCCGCTAAGGTAAAACTAAAGGTGAGAGGACAAAGGAACCGAATAGATGGAGACCCGAGCCAGTCCGGAGTTTGAGAAATTATAGGAACAGTGGAATGGATTGAGCCGAACCCGATCGGGAATATGGCTGAACCAGAACTCAATTTCAATTTCAAACTGTGTTTTTTTTATCTTTCACTCTATTATTCAATAATAATAATAATTAAAAGTTTGCTTCAGATTTAAAATTCTTTGATAATTTTAACAGATATATTATAAATGATAAAAAGAATATTGACATTTAGTCAGGTAAATACTGGGGAAAACGGGAAAAAAAAAATCATCAAAAGGATATACCTTACCTTATCAAATCTCTCTTTTTTTTTTTGGATAGCTTACCTTATCAAATCTCAAATTCCAAAAAAATTGGTAAAAGTAATAAACGTGTGGGAGTCTTTTCGTTGTCATCTTTAATTTTTATTTATTTTATTATTAATTAATTGATTAATTGACATCATCATCTCTATCTGGTTTGTTTGTTTCCTTGCTTGCGTCTCTACTCTCTACTCTTGGTAATAAATTGAAGCAAACTTCCCTTGACAATTGATCAAAATAATTTAGAAAGAAAGAAAGAAAACAAAGAGTTAGATATGAGGATTGAAGGGGACGGAGGAGAGTGTGCGTCTATCAATCACCTCGTCTTTGCCTATTATGTCACCGGCCATGGCTTCGGCCACGCCACTCGTGTTGTTGAGGTTTTTCTTTTCTTTTCTCCTTAATTCCTTCCTTCAAATAAGTCAAAAACCTTGATCTATCTACTCTGATGCTCATCCCTGTCAATTGATTTTGTTGTAGGTTGTTCGACATCTGATTGCGGCCGGACATGATGTGCATGTCGTCACCGGTGCACCTGACTTTGTTTTCACTTCTGAAATCCAGTCCCCTCGCCTTTTCCTTCGCAAGGTTTTCTCCTTTATCGTACCTCTTTTTCTTTTTCTTTAATTAATTAAATATGATACTGGTCAATATATTGCTATTACGGATCAAAGAACTCCTTCAACAATTGTCTTCATCTGGTCTGCAAAATTATGTTCGCCTCTGTTATACTAAACTATATTTCTCTGTATGACATTATCAGCTAGTTTTAGACTGTGGAGCAGTTCAGGCAGATGCATTAACGGTGGATCGTCTTGCCTCCCTGCAGAAGGTATTTCAAACCCCTTTTTTTTAGAAGTTTTTACTTTTCTATTTTCACACAACATTGTCATATTCCTAACATCTGAAACGTTTTACCATATTAACATATTTATATTTACATATCCTATTATTGCTCTCCCCCGATTGTTTCCACTGTTTTAAGTTGGATTTTTGTAATATTTCTAATTCTCTCTCTCTCTCTCTCTCTCTCTCTCTCTTTTTAATTTAGTATTCTGAAACAGCTGTCCAACCTCGGGATTCTATTTTGGCAACGGAAGTAGAGTGGCTTAACTCCATCAAAGCTGACTTAGTGGTTTGTACTCTGATGTTCCTTCATTTAAGTGTTTGAATCAAATTGGGATTTGGAACCTTTCATATAACTATTTTAATAATTAAAAAAAAAAAAGGGAAAAAAGACTTAGAATTGTGTATCCTCATGGCTAATATTTCAAACACCTTCCAAATTAAAACAATGTTTGCCATGAATGAGAACAGGTTTCAGATGTTGTTCCAGTTGCATGCCGAGCAGCTGCTGAAGCAGGAATTCGCTCAGTCTGTGTTACCAACTTCAGGTAACTTACTATCCTGACCACCTTTTCGAGGAAGAGGTTGACTTTATAAGAATTTAATCTGTTCTTAACCCTATATCCCTGATTCTGTTTCCAGTAGCAAACCTTTCTGAACACTCTGAAATCTAAAGCTAACCTGATAGTTTTTTATCCATATCCTTGTGTGGTTGCAGTTGGGACTTCATTTATGCTGAGTATGTGATGGCTGCCGGATATCATCATCGTTCAATAGTTTGGCAGGTGATATATGTCTTCCATTTGTTTGATTCATATACTCTATGACCGGGGCTTTCTGCTTTCTTCCTGTTTCTGTAATGAGGAGGTACATTTAGTTGTTAATTAGGTGTGTTTTTCCACTGAAATTATTTGGCTTTAGTTCTGCATAGATATATGCCTGTTAAGCAATTAGCATCCAGTGAAAGTTGTTAGCAAAATCACATAACCAAAACATGCCAAATTTCTGTGAGGCTCAGTGATCGTTTGAAGTGGTTATTTCCAGACAAAAGCATCCAAGTGTGAAATTTCTGTGTCACTTATTGCAATGTTTGTCATTATGCTATCTTTCAAATTTTGATGCAGATAGCCGAGGATTATTCACATTGCGAGTTTCTCATCCGTCTCCCAGGATACTGCCCAAGTATGTACACTGGCATCATTTTCTATGTTTTCATTGTTGATTATAAATTTTTTGAAGTCTAATTATTGGTATCTGAATGTCCTTTGTTTTCACAGTGCCTGCTTTTCGTGATGTCATTGATGTACCTCTTGTTGTAAGGAGGTTGCATAAATCTCGCAAGGAGGTTGGAACAAGGCTGTAACTAAACCTTTTACATTATTTAATTTACATCTTGCTCTATGTTTTTCTATTATTGCTCTTTAACTCTTCCTGTTGGCTTTAGGTGAGAAAGGAACTTGGAATTGGCGAGGATGTGAAGCTAGTTATTCTCAATTTTGGTGGACAGGTTATTTACCTTATCTATTCAAGATTGTCCTGATCGTAAGGATTTTTTCTGTTTGAGTTTTATTGGATCATTTGGTTTAAATGTCTATTGGCTTTCCCCTTTTCTATAGTATTTCTTCATCATTCTTTTGTTATGACTTTGCTGGTGAGATCCTGTATTGGATGTCCATAAACATGGATTATTGTTTGTTAATGATCATTTCCAAAACAGATTGCTAAAGTAGCTGGTAACTGTTCAAATATTGATCAATTGTGCGTAGACTTTAACAGCCGAGCATATGTTGCTTGTTATTTGCTTGTTGAGTATACTATCTTGATAGTTTATCTATTATCCGAACCATCAATTGGCATAGATTGCATTTATCATGTAAAACAAGAGCAAAAAGTGAAACGTATTAATGTATTGTATGCCATTTTGAATGACTTTTGATGCATCAACAGACAACAATTTTCTGAAGTTCCATATTTTTTTGCGTCATTTATATTTGGCAAGATATTCCCTGATAAAATATCTAAAGTTTAGTTTGGATTTGTGCTGTTAAGTTGATCTGCTAGATAATTCCACAGTTTTACTAGGATTTTAATCTATTTATCCATTTTAAAGTGCTGTTATTCACTTGGTTGCTTGCATGCAGCCTGCAGGGTGGAAGTTGAAGGAAGATTACTTACCTTCTGGTTGGATGTGCCTGGTATCTTTTATAGCACATTCAATTGTCCCTATGGGTTTCTCTTACATAATCATGCTGTTTGGCATTATGTGTCAATCTTGAATATTGTTTTTTTTATTTTTTATTTTTTATCCAGGTTTGTGGTGCTTCTGATACCCAGGAGCTTCCACCTAATTTTGTAAAGCTTCCAAAAGATGCATATACGCCTGACCTTATAGCAGCATCTGACTGTATGCTTGGTTAGTTTGAAACTTTTCTTGATGCAAAACTGTATTAGATGAGTGAGAAGCAATATTCAATAGGATCTCCATTGTTTCAGGAAAAATTGGATATGGTACTGTTAGTGAAGCCTTGGCGTATAAATTGCCTTTTGTCTTTGTTCGAAGGGATTACTTCAATGAAGAACCTTTCTTAAGAAATATGCTTGAGGTGCCCTTCTTTTCATCTACTTTCTTTGTTTCAATCATCTCTTCTTTTTCATATCCTTATTTATTATCAACAGTTTTGAATATAGAAAACAAATAATCAAGTATTGGTCTAAGATATCATTATCTTCTATACAGTTTTATCAAAGTGGTGTTGAGATGATTAGGAGAGACTTACTCACGGGTCATTGGAAACCCTATCTTGAACGTGCAATCAGTTTAAAACCATGCTATGAGGGAGGCATTAATGGTGGCGAGGTATCTTTACCATATCTTGAGTTCTATTAACTTTCTAAACTTTTGCATATGCATTTGAATGGTTTGAGTTATGTAATTATAAACAAGATCAGTGCATATGCTTTTTAGCTTATCAATATTATTAATAGGTACTACTCACATACACATGATTAAGTGGTGATATGAAAGTTGAAAAAATTATGACTTACTGAATATTTTGCATAATTATAGATATATTGACTTTTTGGAAATAGAAATCCTTTTATCTATTATTCAATATTTTAGTTGTGTTGGTTGTTAAAAGGTGAATTTGAGGTATTTTACTTGGTGCTTAAAGAAGAAATCTGGTTTGTTTAAGCATGCAATAGGATTTCTTGTCAGTTTTATGTTCTAGCATCTCTGATGTACTTTAATTTTTTATTGATAACATGCTGATATTGTGTTAAAAATCTAGGTGGTAGCTCACATCTTGCAGGAGACAGCTATTGGCAAGAATTATGCTTCAGATAAGGTACATCAGAACTGTTGCATTTAGTGTTGTTACTTGGAACTCTGAATCTTGTTGCTGTAACCTAAGGTGGAAACATCCTACTTATGTGTCTTGGAAATATATTACACCAATTCCTAACCAATGAGCAAAGTTCTGCTCTTTTATAAGCGTCTATAACTATGGCTTCTTTAGTGATATTTCTAGAATATATTAGGCTTATCAGGAGGTGTATTGGCTTCATGTACGGGCTTGATGATTTTGATTTGAAGTTGTTTATACATTGGAGGAATAGTCAAACATAAGAAATTTGTAATCTGCAAGTTGAGATGTTTTTCTTTATCATATTATTTTAAAGGAGAAATCTGTTTCAGGATCATGCATTCATGTCAGAAGGGATATTGTTTTATGGTGATTTAAGTTAAGCTTATAATGCTTCTAATAAAATAAGCCAAAATCAAATCACCTTGAAAATGAAGGCAGTTCTTCTGGCCTGAGATTGCCTTATAATGGGAATTTGCATAATGTTATTGCAGAATGCAGATAGATATGTGCATTGATGGATAAGTTACTGCAGGTTTTAAAAGCTGCTGCTTAGCATAGTCATTTGCACTGATAATTAAAAAAAAAAAAATTTAAGTTTTGTTTCCTTCAAATGCTAACTGATTCATTTATTACCTTATATAGTTAAGTGGTGCTAGAAGGTTACGTGATGCCATAATTCTTGGGTATCAACTGCAAAGGGTCCCTGGCAGAGATGTCAGTATTCCTGAATGGTATACAAATGCTGAAAATGAACTTGGTCTAACTACTGGATCACCAACTTCTCAGATGAGTGAGAGCAACGTGGTTAAGGATTTGTGAGTTTTATCTATCTTAATCGATGATGATAATGATGGATCAATTACGTTATTTTTTGACACATTTCCATTTCTTTTCTAGATGCACTGAAGACTTTGAAATTCTTCATGGAGATCTTCAAGGTCTTTCCGATACATTGAGTTTCTTAAATTGCTTGGTAGAACTTAACAATGTTTCTGTTTCTGAAAAGAATAACGAGAAGCGTCAGATGCGTGAACGTAAGGCTGCTGCTGGGCTTTTTAACTGGGAGGTTATGCTCATTCCAACTAAAACTTTTTCTTTTTACAAATAAAAGAAAAAATCAATTATTATTGTTAGGAATCCAACCTAAAACCAATTGGTAGTAGTTGAAAAAACACAAAGTGAATATGAAACCACGGAACAACCAAGACTAATAAATGTGGGATAACGCCGCCTAACACTCCTCTTACATGTAACTCTACAAAGGCCTACATGTGGGCAACCTCGCAAGGGATGGTCTATCTAACGCCTAGGCTCTAAAACCATGTTAAGCATTCAACCTAAAACCAATTACCAATAGATGTAGAGCAACACCACTTGACCTTGGCAACTATCTCCATTGATGATTTACATGATATAATACTTCTATAATTTTTTTGAGCGAGGAACGAGTGAAAATTTAATCTGTAGTTGTATAGTCATGCTATAATGCAGTTGCATCTTTTTAACCTATATGGTAAATTTTTCATGCGATTGAGCAATCATCATTCTATTAAAATGCATTACATTGGCACTGGACGGACATAAATAGTTGCTTGTTTGAATCTTTTCAGTGTGAAAGGCCTGCTGATAAATATATTTTAGGCTAAGTAACTGTTTTTTCTATCAACTGTCCTGTTTATAATAGGTTGATTACTTTGGGTTATTTTTGTTCAGGAGGACATCTTTGTGACGAGGGCACCAGGAAGGTTAGATGTTATGGGAGGCATTGCAGACTACTCAGGCAGCCTAGTCTTGCAGGTTTGGTTTTTTCTTTCTGTTACTCATATATGTACAATTCTGTAGAATGTCTGTTTGTTTCTTTCCTTTTTTTTCCATTTCCCTTCTCTTTAAATTAAATTTCATATGCATTAAAACTTTAGTACTTTCAGAATGATTTATTAATGTATCTCAATGGAATTAATCCGAACTTTTTCCCCTTAACCAATCATTTCTACTCCGACAGATGCCTATAAGAGAAGCCTGCCATGTAGCTGTGCAACGGAATCATGCAAGTAAACACAGGCTCTGGAAGCATGCACTTGCACGGCAGAATGCTAAAGGACAAGGACCGATGCCTGTTTTGCAAATTGTACACATCGTTAACTTTTTCTCACTAATGTAGATTGCATAATTTTCTTGTTTTCTAAGGGAATGATGATGTCATGTTCCTTCAAAATTGACAGTAAATTCTGTGCTGAAATTTTCCACATTAAGCTTAAATTCTAATCAAACAAAGCTCTTATTGGAAAAGAAAATTAATATACATGTATTTTTACATAGAAATGACCTACTTGTTGTGTTTCCTGAAATCCATTTTAAGCTCCAATGTTGTAACAGGTATCATATGGTTCAGAATTAAGCAACCGTGGCCCAACTTTTGACATGGATCTATCTGACTTTATAGAAGGAGAACAACCAATTTCATATGAAAAGGCAAAGAAATACTTTGCACAAGATCCGTCCCAAAAGTGGGTCCTTCTCCATGCATGATTTTTCCTCCTTTGTTACTCTATACGCTAATTATGTGTTTCAAACATCAGGTGGGCAGCATATGTTGCTGGGACAATCTTGGTTTTGATGAAAGAATTGGGTGTACGCTTTGAAGATAGTATCAGCATGCTTGTAAGAATTATTTATTGTTTATACTATTATTGAATTGATATCAACCCCTTATCTCATGTGCTGCTGCTTCCACCTTTTCTTTCTTTTGTTTCTCGATTTTCTATATCTTTTATTAGTTTGATTTATGTTTCACAGGGCTTCTTAGATACAGCATTTAATTTAGTTCACTTGAAATCTATAAAATTGTACTATGAGTTCAGTGGAAAAAATACATAATGGTGGACATTCTGCTTGTATAATGGGGAGAGAAGTAAGCTTAATTTTAGATCTGATTTTGAATTGGCTGTTGATGAGGGCTGCTTAAGTATTGTCTTTAATCATATTACATTATAGATTACATGTCACTTTGCTTCTAAAGTTTTAAGCATGTTGATCCATGAAGTGTGAATTGGTGCTGTTTCAGTATGAAATTAATACTACAAGTTACTGAATCTGATAAAATCAGATATCTCTCTGTTGTATTGTGACATATGCTGCTGCAGTCCTCTAGATAATTACTTTCAGTCGCATACAGGTTTCTTCCGCAGTCCCAGAAGGAAAAGGTGTATCTTCTTCCGCCTCTGTGGAAGTTGCTAGCATGTCAGCTATAGCAGCTGCTCATGGTATTTCTAAAATTCTCATTTCCCATGTACAACTACTTTGATGTTTATAACATTTTTTCGGTCTTGTTTCTATACATGACAAAACTGGTTGTCATTTTAGTTGAAAAACAGTTTTTTTTTTTTTTTAATGGTTATACTTTGTATTTGAGACATAGTGAGGACTAAAACTACATAGAGATAAATGGATGAAGTCTTTATGAAAGCAGCCATCTGCTAGAAAACATAACTTGAGAAGCATTTAAATCTTTGAAGAGTGGAAGGCTATTATAAGATAGTAGAATTTTTAGTACAAATGCTTCATAATATTAAATGTTCAATTGGATCTTTTTTATTCCTATTTCGTGCACTATTTTTGATTGAATTAGTGAAATATTTTGAACATTTGATGGTTTTCTGTTAAACTTTCTAAGCTTTTTCTCAAAGCATGCTCATCTTTTTTATGTTTAGGTCATATAAAAAGCAGCTTTCCTAGTGTTGAACCATTTACATACAGATAAAGTTCGTCTTTATTTTGGAGTGAGAACTTATTTAGACCATCTTATACAATGCTTTGTAGGATTAAGCATCAGTCCAAGAGATCTTGCCCTGCTCTGTCAAAAGGTATAACATTAATATTTTTTTACATTCAACAGGCATGTTTCGAGCATCAATGTTGCTTTGCTTATTCCTTTAAGTTGTTTATTAGGTGGAGAATCACATTGTAGGAGCCCCATGTGGTGTAATGGACCAAATGACTTCAGCATGTGGCGAGGCGAATAAACTACTTGCAATGGTTTGTCAGGTAAGCAACATTACTTCTGCAGAGTAAATCTTTGCAGAAGAAGTTTCGCTGGTTAACTAACATTCAAAATCAATGGTTGTATTATGCAGCCTGCTGAGATAGTCGGTCTTGTAGCAATTCCCAGTCATATCCGATTTTGGGGAATTGATTCAGGAATACGGCACAGGTACTGGGTCCATCATCATCATTATTATGATTATTTTGGTTAGCCTGTTGTAGGAATGGACGTTGTTTATGGTGCATGCTTGTTTTCTTGGATAATTATGCTAAGTTGAACTTGCTTGCGTTATTCAGTGTTTGGATTGTAAAATTAGAAAATTTGACTATATTAACAGAAATATAATTTAATGTCTGTTTCTTTTCATATTTAACTCTAAAACATGCATAAAATTGAATACCTTCTAGTTATTTATGATCTTTGAAACATTGCTTACTCTTTTACATTTAATAGTTACTTTGGATTGACCTTTCCCTTGCTACAGAAATTCCCATTTCTTATTTGATGGATTTTTCAATGTGCAGTGTTGGAGGTGCGGACTATGGATCTGTAAGAATAGGAGCCTTTATGGGTCGAGAGATGATAAAAGCTATAGCATCTTCTAGATTGTCTCAATCCCTGTCAACTGCTAATGGGGTATCTCCTGATGAATTGGACAGTGATGGACTAGAATTACTTGAAGCTGAAGCTTCATTAGAATATCTCTGCAACTTGTCACCTCACAGGTAATGGTCTTTTATGAGGCTTTCTCTTTTGATCTTTTCTAGATGTTACTAGCTTAGCTAATTCAGTGGTGGAGAATCAATTTTTTTGGATTACTCTTGCTTTAGTTAGAACCGATGAGGATTGGTGTCTCTATTCTGGTGGTGTTCTTTTTTTTTTTTTTTTATTTGGTCTTGTGCTACAGATACGAAGCTCTTTATGCCAACCTACTTCCTGAATCAATGCTTGGTGGGACGTTTTTGGAGAAATATGCTGATCATGGTGATACAGTTACAGTAATTGATAAGAAACGAACATATGGAGTGACAGCTGCTGCTAAGCATCCTGTATATGAAAATTTCAGGGTCAAGGTTTGTTTTTTGATCTGGCAGCTTATTGGATTACAAACAGATTGAATTTGCATACCAATTATCAAAGATTTGCTTTCATTTAAATTTTGACATATCTGTTATCATTCAATATAAAACTAAATTCGACTGCAAGTTAAAATTTTCTAATCACTCTTATCATATTTATTTTTCTTCTACCCTGCAAAATTGATGTGTTCTTCACAAGGAATATTTGGATGTGTTGGTCATATACTTGCTCTAGCTGATGTTATTGTATATCCATTTCGTTATTAAATCTCCATCTTTAAGGCCCTCTTTAAATTTTCCTTGCAAGTTATCTTCAAACCTTTTTTCCCTCCTACTCTTTACATTTTTTAACCTTTCTAAAGAAATCTATCCTGGAGTATATTAAGGCTGCTGAGCCTTGATTTAGTTCTTGATTACCAACGGTTAATATTTAGCATCCAATTAACGAACTTTTGGGTGATGTACATACTTTTTGTTGTGATAAAACTGATTACTTCTTTTTCTTGGATCAAAAGTAACTTCACCGAATTTTCTTGATTTTCTCAGTTACGAATAAAGATCATTTTTTTTTCCAATTTACCAGAGACAGATGCAGACATGCGCATTTCCTTCCTAATAATTTGCTTGCTTTCCCTGGTCACTGCCTTTCTAATTATTCTTGTAAGTTTATGTGTAGGCCTTTAAGGCACTGCTGACATCTGAGAGTTCAGATGAGCAACTTACGGCACTTGGAGAGCTGTTGTATCAGGTAAATATATGTTAAAGGTATTGTAATAGGTTTGTCTGTGTGTGTTAATTTTAAATAATTGATGCGTTAGGTTTTCTTTTTTAAAAGAAATAAGAAAAATCTATTTTACATACTGATTTTGACTTGCCTACAGTTTTAAGGAAACAGGGTGGAAAAATATTTGTTTAATGGATGTAAAAGGCCTTTAAATTTGAATCCGTGTATGAATAATTAATATCAAGATTATAAATTTATCACAACACTACTCTGTTAAGAAAACAAGAAGAAAGAAAGGAACTGAACCATATATAACATATATAATATCAAGAATCAATATATGTATCCTAATATGGAGTTATTTCATCTTTGATAAACGCATTTGGTGATTTATTTATTTATCATTTTGTAGATAATGATGGCATTATGAACTAAATGAAATGATGGAATAGTGATTTTTCTGACTAGGGTTGGATTCTCTTTCTATATATATATATATATATATAAGTTGAAATGTGAAAGTAAATTGTGATAGTTGTTCAAAACGAACCACTTTTGCAGTGCCACTACAGCTATAGTGCGTGTGGACTAGGCTCTGACGGGACAGAAAGACTGGTACAGTTGGTGCAGGAAATGCAGCATGCTAAAGTTTCTAGAGTTGAAGATGGAACTTTATATGGAGCTAAAATTACTGGTGGCGGTTCTGGTGGAACAGTTTGTGTAATTGGAAGAAACTCACTCCGAAGCAGCCAACACATTCTTGAGGTAAGTTGTCTTCTCTACGTTTTACATAGACATACATACATACATA
>JBBYHL010000019.1:4084802-4106770 GCA_038381835.1 Adansonia madagascariensis | reverse complement strand
TGACAATAGGCAACGCTCAACCCCACGTAGCAGCAGACTTCATCATGCAACTAAATAAATTAATAATAATAATAATAGTGGTGGTAGAAATTTTACTTCCAACATTTCAACCCATAAATAATGCCAGAGCATATGGCGTTCCTCTTCAATTCATGTCTGTACAATTATGTACCATTGGCAACTTGATTAAACATGCATTTGTTTTGTACCTTCAAATGGCAAATTTAATTTAAACACCATGCAACGCCCACAAACAGATTCAAAGTGCATTACTTTTCTTGGTTAGAACTTGAAATCAACAACATTTAAACTGTTACATACATCCATTCTCTTCCCTTCCCTTCTCTTGTGCGCGCAATGAAGCTAAACCACTACAGTTATCAAGGCCAGGCCAATACTACTCTAAAATAAAAATGCCGGATAAATGACCAAAAATAAATAAAAAGCTAAAACCCTTCTCTACGAGAATAAGCAAGAGTAATTCATAATACGGTTAGAAAGACTCGCCCTTGCCCTTCTGTCTTTCAGTTGAGACTTGACAGAGTTCATGGAAAAAGCTAGAAATCCATTGCAATGGCTTCAGGAAGCAGACGCAATTGAATTGCTGGAATGTGGGTCTGGGATTTATGGGGTTTGAGAGGAGACCCCACTAGCTTCTTCTCCTTAGTATTTCCTTTCCCCAATGTTCCAAGCACCTTCCTCACTTCATTTGCCAGCTCTATAACCATGTCATCCTCATGACCTGTTTTGTTTACACAAATCCCACATTGTTTTTTTTTTTTTATATGCATATACAGTTTAGAAGCATTCACAGTTAGTTTGAAGTGGACAAAACAAAGACAAGCCAGAAAAAGACTCACCTATATCAAACATGGCCTTCTCCAGCAGGAAAAGGTAATCCCTATTGTTTCCACAGGGTCCGAAAGCAGTAGCAATTTGCCTGAATCCGAGCATATGTAACAATAAAACTCACACCAAAAACTTCCATCAAAACAAAAGGTTAAACTGGTAACAATGGAAAGATCAGAATACTACCTGGCCATTTCCTCCAATGGAGCTGGCCCCAAGTAATACTTGTTTGAAACTCTATCAGGAGTGGATGTGAACCTGCACGGAGTAAACATTTCTGTTAAGAAAATTATGCACTAAAGACTGCTTTTTCTTCAACCTATTACAAATTGGAAAAATGACACGATAGAAACTTAAAAAGCAGGGTAACTTACACAATAACTCCAGTTAGAGCAGGCTGCAGGGGATCTGCTTCCTGATTGAAAGCAATCACATATAAACATAAGTACCAAAAATAATTAAGACAAAAGCAAAGAAAATCAATTCCAAATACTAGAGAAATAAAAAAACTCAGTCTTATACCTTGAAGAAGTCCACGAGGGTCTTTTGATCATATTCACATTCTCTCCGCTCCAAGTACTACAAATTGGGGGAAAAAAGAATACTTGTTTCTAAGTAATATGCAAATTAGTTGAGACAAAGAATACCTAAAAATGATGATTGGTAAATGAAACAAAAGGGCGCTAGATTTTAAGTTCCCGTAGAGTTTTCCTTCCATAACGTAAAATACAAACAGCAATACAGCACTGCGAAGTTTGAAGCAAGATACCTCCATTGCTGCTGTTTCCCTTTCAGGACTGCCCCGAACACAATAAGCAGCACCCCACTGAAAGAAATATTATAGACTTAGCAAACAAAGAAAACAAGCAGCTCTTAGAAAGCCTACAAATAATTAGCAATAATGATCAACAAAACATAAATTTAGCATACAAATCTCTTGCTCTAAGACTGCCTCCCATAATCAGCAACAAGTTCAAGTAACCCAGAAGAAAACAACTTAAGGCACAAACTTGATAACTAGTTGATTATAAGATATGAAAGATTTACCGTCAGCTGCTACTTACACAAACAGCTCCTTCAAGGCGCTCCAGGGTGCAAGTCCTTGCAGGATTTTCAGGTGTTCCTCTGTGATCAATGCATGCTGTCACGTAGAATAAACAAGATCCAAAATCAGTAAAGAAAAAAAAAGACAACTAGATAAAGGTGTTGTATATTGCTAAAATACTTACCAAGGTCAAAAACACGCCTGTAATCCTTGATGAAGCCTATGACTTTCTCATCATACTCGAACCCAGGGTTCCAGACCAGTGATCCATAACCAAAAACCCAGAAAACCATAGTTGTAAAACCCCTAAGAAAATAAAGTTGATAACGTTAATTCTTCATTATAGACAATGAGATGAAAATTAAAAAAATGTATCACAAGATGACAAATAATGACAAAAAATATTTTTTTCTGAAATGGTTACTTATTGTACAAGTTGTGGCAAGACAATGTGCTTGGAAATGATTAGCTCAATTTAATAGCTGAGAGATAATGATTTTTCTGAATCCCTACTGTCTTTTCATTCTCATCCAAACCCAAGCAAAGCATCAAATGCAACCAGGCTACATACAATTAGAGTGTAGCGCCCCCCCCCCCCAACCTGTCCCCGTCATGAATCAGGAATCAAGAGTCATGTAACATTTGCAGAAAGAGAAAAGATGTAAGTTGTTGGTTTCAATTGAATTCATCTATATCTATTATCTATGGCCACAGAGGTGGGTCAGGCTGAGTAACAGGAGAAGTGAAACAATCATATTTCAGTTAAATCTACGTAATGCACAAATCTCACTAAAACTACGGAGAGAGCCCTTGTCTTGTCTCACCAATAAATTAAAAAAAAACCCCTGAAAATCCAAATTACAACGAAGAAAACAAAGGGAATGATAGTTATTAGAATAAGATAAGAAAGAAATGGAAAGGAGATTTGAAAATGAAGAAACAAAAAGAGGGAGAGGACTTACAAGAAGAGATAGATAGATAGATAGATAGATAGATAGATAGAGATGAAAGAAAGAAAGCGTTGGGCTGATCTGAAACAGACTGCGACCCAGGCAAGGCAACTTGAGGAAGGTTGGTTTAGAGATTAAGATTCTATCGCCTCCTCTTTCCTCTCTCTCTCTCTCTCTCTCTCTCTCTCTCAGATTCTGGGTTTTGCTTTGTTTCCAAAAGGAAAGGAAGAAGAATGGAGGAGGAGGAAGGAAGAGGCGAAGTGGTGTACCACGCTATTTATAAGGTGTCAATTGCAATCCCTGCTTACTGAGTCCTGCCTAAATAGGGAAATGAAATACTTCCTTCTAAACCCAACTGGGCCTCTCTTAACCTCAATGCCTTGCATAATTGTTGGGATATGCCTCAACAACAACAAATCAAAAGCCCATACCAATGACAATTAAGTTTTTAGATTCATTGAACCTGGACGAGCGCAGTAGTCGTCGTAAAATAAAATATTGTTTTTCCCGCGTCAACTTCGAAGTGCAGCTTATTTATAGATATTAGTTGAATATTATTTAATCTTATTAAATTTAAAATAAAATGATTTATTAATAACAATTTTCTTTTGTATATCACATTAAATTAATTAATGTTATCGAATACTAATTCACCTTTAAATTTAAAGATGGTTGCAGCAGAAGCAAACTACTTTAGGGTTTGGATTCATTGAATCTGGACACTAAATATGGGGCCAAAATCTCTGTCTTTGACTTTGTTGGCGCTCGTTCAAACCAAAAAAAAAAAAAAAGAAGGGTCGTTCATTTGGTCAAATTCTAAGCGTCAACCATTTTGTTTATTTTAACAGTTGAATGCATTAGTAGTGGGAAACATATACATTTCTTGTTCATTTGAAACTGGCCCTCCACTTATAGATAGGCCTCATAGAGTGGCAAGGCAACGACAAGAGCAAGATTAATGATGCATGCATATATGTATGTATGTTCCAACCAGATTAAAAATGGGAAGAGCTCAATCAAACTAACAGGCAAGGGAAATCCATAAAATTCTGAAGGAACAGCTAACCCACAACTAAACTTTAATTTATTATTTACCTACATCGTCCACCGCATCACATCTGATTTGGCCAGCTTGGGTTTTAAAAATTAATGTGTGTGTGTGTGTGTATATATATATATTTCCCCAGTCCCACAGTTACATTGTCAAAAGAAGAATTAATTGTTTGTAATTGCTGATCGACTACAAGAATTAATGCATGAAATGAGACAAAATTCAAGTTGATGGATTGTGTTTTCATATTTCTTTTATATATAGTTTGGCTTCCAGTAATTGAGCAGCAAATTGCAGGTACGATTGAAACTTGTACAAATTGAATTTATTTGTTGACAGCAGTTGAGCTGAGCTATCTAGTTAATAACTAGGAAGAAATAAAACAACATTAGAAAAATGAAAGAATAGGGACGCAAGTTTCGACGTCGTTTCATCTGTGACTGTCATGTATGAATTGATAAGATTTGCTAAAGCGCATAACAAGTCCAACCTCGGTGGACTCGTTAAATAAAATAGTGAATCGATTATGGATTTGTCAAATATTTTAGCGATTTCATGGTTCATTAGTATTTTTGGCGTTTTCATGTGCGTACTAACGTGGATGCAATATTTTCTTAATTTTCTTATATTTTTATTAAATTATAATAATATAATTAAATTTTAATTTAGTTTCTTAATTTTATATTATTATAATGTTTATATTATTTATTTATTTATATTATTATTAATGTTATATTACTATTGCTATTTTATTTATATTGTTAAATTGATTATTATTTTTTTAATTTATTGTTGTTTATTTTTATTATTTTTTAATTAATAAAAGATTTGATTATTAACAAAAGATTAGATAGTTATAAATATAATAATATATTTTATTATTAAAAAATTTATTTCATTTACGATTAATATTAGTAATTTTTTTACTTAAATTGTAACCGTGTTTAGGGTGTAAAATATTTAATTTAATTTGTTTAAATTAAACTTTTAATTTAGTTTGTAATCGGGTAATTATTTTTTTAAAATTTTTTTTATGGATAATGAAACAACAAAGAGTAATAAAATTTGGTAATAAACAAAAATAATGAAAGGCGAAATCTAATAAATGAAAATCTCGAAAGTGATCAAATGCCATATATATATACACACAAGTGGCTACGCGTGCGCTCACGTCAAACTCGCTAAGCACGTTAGCTCATACACGGTGGATTCGTTATTTCTCATAGCGAATCCACATCAGAATTCATGTCTGATTAATGACAGTTGACTTTTTTTAAATTTGTTCTATATGGCATTCCACGTGAACTCACTAAAGCAAGTAGCTAATCCGCAGTGAATACGCTACCTACTATAACGTATCCAATGTGGACTCAATATTTAGTTTAGCGAATTCATGTTGGATTCGCTACACTGATTAGCGATTCATCCCTTTGACTAATAATCAGATTAACAAATTTGAGTATAATTCGTATGACAAAACAGCAATATTTCGATAAATAATTTTGGATTCATATTATTTTGATAATTTATTTAAAATTCAAGGGTAATTTGATCAACGATCCTAAGATTGAACTGGTCTTCTTGTCTTGGTAGTTGGTAGGTAGGTAGGCAATGTTATGTATGTATACCAGCTGAGCTGCCGCATTCAGCTTCTTCTAAGACAAAACGACAACCTTACTGAGAATCCACATTACCAAGGAGAACTCAAATGCAAAGAGAGTGTGAAGCAATCCACGATCCAGAGCATATCCAAACAGCGTGATCCCCCGGTTGTTATGTTGCAAATATGACACTGCGTCCATATACATATATAATTTTTACTACGTACTCATCTAGATAAGCTAGCTAGCTAGGAATTATGTAGTGATTAATGCAGATGAAATTAACCGACCTAAGGCTTGCCTGCTTTGAAAGTTGGATGGATGCTGTGCGGAAAGGCTGATGACCATATCTGATGAGTCCTCCGAGTCGCTTTCATTGTAATATTTAGATTTAGATGGATGCAGCATGTCCAGGGTCACGTCCGCATCTGGGTTATGGTGTAGTTTCCCTTGCTCTACTCCTGCACTTGCGCATGTCACGCTCATATGCCATCTGGTTGCCAACGATGCCATTCCTTGGGCTCTATGTGTGATTCTTGCCGCACCCAGCAAGCACAAGAAGAAACCACTCAGCTGAACGGATGAACAAACCTGCATGCACCCATTGACCCAATATACATACACGCACACACACGTGGTATAGTAATTCATCAGTAACAAATAAATCAAACCAATTAAGTTGTCCAAAATGCACAACTGCAAGCTGACTGATTGATTCCTCTAATATATATATATATATATATATATATATATAAGAGCGTATACATGTGAATCCCTTCAAAATTTTCGAGTGTTAGTAGTAGTATATACTATACGCATACTCCAGTAAGTATAAAATTGACGATCGAAGAGAAAGTAGCTAGTTCAAATTATTTAGTTACTACTTATATATATATATATATATATATATATATATTAGTATAGTCCTACTTACTTACCAGGAGATCACCAGAATTGAAAAAACTCTTGTCTGATTTTGAAGCCAAAACCATCAACAAAGCTGCGAACTGGCTGAGAGTGATGACAACCAAAGACGCAATAATAAAGAAGCGGTACCTATGACTGGTAACAGATAACTGTTTTCTGATCCTTACATGCTCTTGAAATATGTCCCTTGCGTCAGACCCACAACCCTGGAACATCTTGTGGAGACCTTCAAACCTCAGTATCTGAAGCTCACAAGTCAAACGAAACAGCACGCAGACGAGCAGAAACACAGCCGTCCTATAAACCCATGACCCCAACACAAACACAAACACGATGGAGTTCAATGGGAAGCCCGACCTAACATAAGGAAACGATATCTTCACGGTGGAGAAGAATATGATCTTATGGGCAACTTCAACAAAGAAAGTGGGCAAAAGTATGCATGCCAGGTAACGAAACGCCTTGTCCAGCTCCCTCGTGTATCCACGTCTCACAAATGTGGTATCTTGTTGTAGGGCGTCAAGGAACAAGAGTTGCCTCAATCCATATCTTCTGAAGAGGCAGCAGAAGGTGAAAAAGCCCAAGAAAGCCAAGCCTGACTCAGGAAACTGAACCAGGAGGTTGAAGGCAGTCGTGCCACTGTCAGTGTCAGAAGGTAATGCAGAGGATGGGACTTGGAGCGAGACCGAGAGGGAGCTTATGATAGGGACAAAAACGGTGAGGAAGATAAAGATGAAATAGGATATTAATCTACCCGCGGATGAGGAATGATCTAGTGCACACCACTTGAGGCTTATTCTGAAGCTGCGTAGTTCATCACAAAGCAAGGACTTTGATCTTGCATATGATGGTTGGAGTAGCAAGGGAACGCTAAAATAGTTGGCATCATCGCCATGGCCAACACCGGAACCGGAGCTATTCAAGACGTCACCCGAAGAGTGGGTGGAGGGTTCCATTGTCGTTTGGCTGAGTCTGCTAGGGGTTTTTCTTATATATATATATATATATATATATATATATATATTCACACATTGGGAATTAATTAATTAATTAATTAATTATTATCTGTTAAAAATATAGCTAGGAGCTAGCAACCATACAAGAGAAGGGAAGGGAATGGGATTGCTCAACTCAACTCAAGGAAGGGAAGGAAGGATGCTATGGAATTGCGCGTTGCTAGGCACAGCAAACAAACAATATCATATTTTTATAATTGACAGCTGCAGCTGGAAACAAATGAAAGTAAAGCATAAGAAAGCAAGGGACAGGGACAAAGTTTGCCCTCTTTCTAGTTTTAGTTTTGGAATTTGGGTTGGCCGCTCAAACAGTCGTTTCATGGAAGGGAAGAATAAAGTAAAAATAATCAATTTGCTTTTTAATGTGGTAAAGGCTAGTTTTGCTCAATTAGCTACCAATTTCATCAATTATCATATTCTTTTCTTCATTTATAAATCAATTTATTAGCAGCGCACGCACAAACACGCACACATACATGTATATATATATATATATATCATATTGTCATAGCTCGAGAGAAAGATATATTAATTAATGACGTTTTGAAAGTATGTATATACATAACTATAATTTCAGTCAGGTTCCTTTCCTAGGCTTAAAGAAGAGAACCTTTATGTTGAAAAAAAACAAATATATATATATATATATATATATATATATTCTCGACTAATCAGAAGAAAATAAGAAAAATGAAAATAATAGTAGACGAGAAACGGTGGTTGATTAATTCCGGAAAACAAAGGTATGGATCTCCCTCCGATTCCTTTTCCTTCCCGCAATCTCATTTTGTTTGCAAAGTCTACTGTAGATTAGGAGTAGGAGAAAATGCACGAAGAGTGTCTCACCCATATCATACCATGTCATATCATATAAAATATATATATATATATATATATATATATATATAACAAAGCAAACCAATAGCAAATGAGACAACAGATTTATGAGCCAGCCAAACAAACATAAGTCAGACCCAGACTCAGACATTAATATCAAAGAGTAGATAATTCCAAGGTAACTGCAAAAAAAAAAAAAAAAAAAACACCTGGAAATTCGAAGAGGAAAACCAAAGAAAAAAAATGTAGTATCGACCACACATCATTCCTCACAATCAAAACCCACAAATGCTACTACACATTGAATGTTTGATATTAGATATAGACACTTCTGAGGAGGATGGGCTAAGGTATTAGGGTACAAACCCAATATCCCTTAAGTATTCATGCTCAAGTGCACTTCTTGCCGTAATTCTTTTGCTGGGATCCATGCATAGCATTTTCTGTCACATAATAATAGACCACCGTATCGTCAGTTATAATTAAAAATTTACATATCTTTTTAATGTCTGTGCATGAAAATTATTCCAAAGCCAGCCGGCCATCATCAGAAATGATGCTATGTTCAAGTCCACAAAAACTGCTCTATATCAGAAACTTGGCAAAAAAAAACATACACAAACAAACGAGATAATATTAATCCACAGTCATTCATGTCTATGCTAAAGAAAAAATTGCCATGTCAACTCTTAATAGCTAGGCAAGATATTTTATCCTCTATGACCACTTTGTCACTTTGTTGTTCACATAGTCAAGTTAAAAAAAAAAAAAAAAACTTACAGAAAGGAGGTCAATGCCGGCTGATTCAAGATTTGGAACAACAGTCGCCAAATTCTGCAAGAAAAAGGTGTATCAATTAATTCCTCAAACAATATTTTCTCTCTAAGAGGTTGACTATAGAACATACAAGTACTGGCTGCCATGAAAACAATGCTACCTTAGGTGGCCACTTTGGAAAAGCAGACTTAAAATCAGGCAATGAAGTCACTCCAGGCCACGTATCCTCATTTGGAGTACCCAAGATTCTTCATATAAAAATTAATAGATCAGTCGAAAAAGAATGCACAAGTTTAGGGAAGCAAATTAGCACTTATATTTTCCAACAAGATACAAGTAGAAGAAAATTTCATGTTCAATGACCTAAAAATGCTCCATTTTCTTCGTACATACATGCACAGGGTATGCATGGGTGTTTGGACATGTTAAATACTGATACAGAGCACTAACTGGACTGTTCCCAAGGAGCAGAAAATAAAAGTAAATAAATAAATAAAACCAGTCCCAGTGGTCAAAATAAGAATTTCTAACGTCATATCTTCTAATGCCAAATAACTCTTCTTTTAGCCTTTCCCAACATGCGAGGAGAGGAAAGACCAGGGAATAATAAATATAAAAGAATAAAAACAGAGACATTTAACTTTGCTGAACCCAACCACCAAATAAGGGACACTCCTTTGAAGTGAATTATATAAAACCGTTGATGTCCCTGTCTGTTTAAACAAAAAAATTGGTAAGCCACTATATAGACTTAATTTTAGAAATATGGGTTTAAGCATAGCCCTGCTCCCTGCAGATACCCAATTAAACGATATCCTATAAGCATTTTTTGAGTTAACATTTGAATAAAATAGTCAAATCTTCCTTCCTTATCAAAGCAAAGCCTCTTAATGAAAGCAGTGAAGGCAGATGCTTAAAAGAACAATAAAAGAACACCAGAAACAGAGATAATAACTTAAAACTACCACAGAGGGAAACCATAATAAAATGAACTCAAAAACTTTGTGCTAAGGAGAGTACAGCACCTGAAGATCTTGAAGAGTTCATCAATCTCAGAATCCCCAGGAAATAACGGCCGCTGATTCACCATCTCGGCAAATATACAGCCCACTGACCACACATCAACAGGAGTAGAGTAATGGCGGGACCCAAGAAGTATTTCTGGTGCTCTGTACCACAGGGTAACCACCTAGAGATAATGACTACTTTAGAAGCCAGGCTAATGTTGGTATGCTTATGAATAAATTATTGAGCATGGAGGTTGGCACCATTTTCCTAAAACATTTAGGAAATACCCAACTAGACCAATTCATTGATGCTCTAAAGGGATCTAAAACTGCGTTTTAGACCCCAGAGCTATGATAATCCTGAATGTGATGTCAGGAAAACTATTTGATGCAACTAACAAATTGTAGTTGCTCAGATTATCTTTTCCTCTTCAAGCATTGGAATTTTCTTGTCGGAAGTAGAATTGTCCTGCAGAAATGCAGCAAAGGCATAGTGTTTTTCTGGCAAATTGAAATTTCTTTTTCAAACTTCTAATCGATATAGCTTGTGTAAGAGGAAAATGCAATATTACTTTTGAAAGTTCATATCAACCATATATACCTAGCAAAAGATGGCAATCATCAAGCATTAGCAAGACAATGAACAGACAAAAACCTCAAACTTGGTGATTCTTGATACCTCATGTGTAAATGTTCTGACAGGAATACCAAATGCCCGGGCCAGACCAAAATCAGCAAGCTTTAGTGCATTGGTGCGGCGATCTATCAGCAAATTTTGTGGCTTTAGATCTCGGTGAAGAACCCTATGAGAATGACAATAAGCAATGCCACGGAGAATTTGATAAAGGAATGTCTGCAAGATGATCAAATAACAACATTACTATTATGAATAACATTATCATCACCCAAATCCATTACACAACCAAGGTCAAGCAAGGACTGATAATAGCAAGCTCTTTATGCCTTCAGATGCTAACCTAGAACAGTATAATTAATATGGTTAGGATAGGGGTTGTGCAATTAGACATCTCTTGAAGAGCAGTTCCAACAGCACTGCATTTCTGCTTCGTTAAGCTCAAATTTAATCCAAATCATGACACTTGTAAGATGGCATACTTTCTGACTTCCGCCAGACACTTGAATGAGAAGATTACCAACAAAGAACAAGAATTCCTCACACTTCAGAAAACACTCGTAAACCATCTCTACTTAAAAAAAAAAACAAAAAAAACAAAACAAAAACCTACAGTAACCATTATATTAAGTCTTTGGAAAGTGAGGTGTTACATTTTAAAGTTGTTAAACTCCAAATAGAGATGTAACTTTTGTTCATATAAACCTTCAAACAGAAGAAAAATCAGACTCACTTTTATCATTCGTGGATCTTTCCCAAATTCCGGACATGAATCCATGTGCTTCTTCAAATCCAAGTCCAAATATTCAAAAACCAAATATAGACGCCTCTCGCTATGCACAACATCCTGCAATCTGTCATCGAAGATCAATCAGAGAAGCTGCCTGACAAACAGTTACAGCCAATGTATAGAAGAAAAAAAGAAGTTAGCACAATATGACCAGAACAGACGTTGGTTTCAAAACTTTCAGATCCATAAAAGCTAATTCATTGGCTTAATTCAACCAACCTATGTTGAATTCCTTCCTTAAAGAAAGTAGAGCAATACCATCAGCTTCTTTCGGCTTCCATAAAAGTATGGTCTTTTTATCTATTTATTGTTTTTTTGCCTTTTACCCTTATACTCAATAGATCATATAAGTTTACAATAACGATTCACTTAATCTTTTATTAAAGAAAGAGAAGCTGCATTCAAAAAATGCATGAGGTAAATACCTAGTGAATAAAGAGTAGCACAAGCAGAAAGCAACATGAATCGAAACTAGTGTGTGGAGAAAGAGCAATGTGATTACAGGTAATGGGCAGTTGAGATGGGCAGTGCACCATATAATAGCATACCTAACGATATTTCCATGTTGCATTTCTTTCAAGAGAGAAATTTCTCTAATTGCAGTGCTAGGCACACCCTCATCTTCCTGCTCCAAGCGAATCTTCTTCAAAGCAATTGTTTCATTGGTGACACGGTCACGAGCCTTATAAACAACGCCATATGTTCCTTCACCAATCTTCTCAACTTTCTCATACTGGAAAATAGAGGGAAAAAAAAGCATAAGGTGCGCAGCCACAGAGATAATGGACAAAAATAAGAGGTTAATTGAAACGACAAGGTTAGCTTCATGAACCTGGTCCATGAGGTTCAGCGCACAGCAAACGTTGTTTCTGCAGCTCCAGCGGAAGATTAAAGAAGCATCAAAATCAATTTTTCAGATAAATAAGCTAAAAGTAAGAGGAAAAAGCGGGTGGATTCTATCTCAAACATTAATCTTAGGGTGAGAAAATCCGATTTAATCTGCATTGATTGTAATGCTTGAAAAGCTTTGTGGCATTGAAGAGGAAGATATGGAAGAATTGCAGTTAAGGTTTAAACTTTGAAGCAAGCAAAGCAAAGCAAATGAATATGAATCCATCCATCCATCCAAACAAGAAAAGAGTAAAAGGAAAATGCAATGAGGAAGAGAGAAGAGAGAAGCAACCTCAAATGAGAAAAGGATTTGATTCAGAGTCACTCAGCGAGTCAATTGATGAGAGGAGAACCTACCTCGCGTAATTTCTATTTCTATCTATCAAGTCTTAGAGTAAGCTTTTGTCGCTCAACATCAACCCTAAAACCGATCGAGACCCATTTTGACTACTCTCTCGCTCGCCTTCAGTTATTTCTTGCCTGCCCGAATATTGCTACTTGTATATCTATGCTGTACCACACTACACTATTATACGAATACGAGGGAGGTCGACGGTTGTGACGTGTCACCCACTTTTTGCCTCTTTTTTTTTTTTTAACTCTTGGTCCTTGGATCAAAACAACGAGGGCCGAGGGAGACCTCCACAGGGTGACTCATTTGGATCTGGTTTTCTTGCTTTGCTACAATTGTAGCAATTAAATTAAGAATTCTTATTTTTATATAGTTTATGTTTATTTGGAATTTTTTTAATTTTTAAACTATTTTGATTGATTTACCAAGTTTATTGCATCACTTTATCATGTTTCTCTTTCCCTACAAATATTATTGATAATTTTGAAAAAATTTCCTTTTTCTATGCAACATTATATATATTATATATAGACCTATGCATTTTTTTAGATATATATATATATATATAATACATTTTGAAAAGTCGAATATAAAAAGTGCCTATTATATATATATAAATAAAATACCAGATTGTATGCGGTTATATTTATAATATATATATATATATATATATATATACACATATACATGCTACATAATATTTAAACGTGCAAAGCAATTAGCAGGGGTTAAAAGATAAGAAGGTTATTATTATAAAATGTAAAATGTTAGCAACGGTTTATAATTTTATATAAAAAGAGAGAAGAAAATTGTAATTTAACTTTTATAACTGCCATTTCTAGTTCCAGTTGCCCAGGTGACAAGAAAGAGGAGTTGGGCTTTTCCATGATTGAAAGAAAAGTCGTCAATCATGTTCAATTGTTCATGTATATAAATATGTGTATCTTATCTTTTTCACAAGTTCCCCGTAAAGATAATCTCAATAAACAACACAACACAACCAAACTAAAACCACTGGCAAATCCAGACAGAGATCCAAGACCCACAGATGAGATGAGATCAAAGGCCAACCAGAACCACCTCAATCAATCCCACTCAATAAAAACTTCATATAGATGGATGGACACTATGCATTTTATCCAACTACAGCCCTTGACACTGCTTTCTCAGTTATTTCCTCAATCTCAGAACCAGAACCAGCTCTCACAGGGCTGTTCCTCTCACTCACCTTACCGCTGGAATTTTTTGCTGCATCATCACTTCCTTCTAATTTCACTGGCTTCATACTAGGGGGGCTTGAACTAGAAACATGCTCTTCCAATTGTTTTGGCCTGTTCAAGGCATGGCAGTGTGGGCAGTAATAAGTTATGTATGGGAAATCCTCCTTCCTCGCAAGTCCTGAACAACACCCAAAAAACACATACACTTTCAAGTTTAATACTCTTCCGCTCCGCAACAACAACTACAAAATCAGCAGTGTCAATGTGTGCAATTGTGTCAAATCTGGGGATCACCCATATTCTTTAATGGTTACTATAACCGGAGAAAGTAAATTCCACTAACCATTGTGCATATGGCAGTTTCCACAAATAAGAGCATAAGACTGTGTTGGATCTTCGCCCACAAGCAAGGCAGCAATTCGAGCAAGCCATCCCCCTTCATGCGTAGAAGGTCCCTGTGGATAGTGATGATCAACGACAACCATTTGATCATGCTCAGAAGCTCGAGGACCCTCATTCCCGGCAGAATGAAGTGTTTCTTCATCAGAATGAAGCAATGGAGTGCTTCCTGCACTACTGGATCTAGTGTGCAGCTGCTTTCTCTTCCGAATTCCACTTGAAGGCACTACCTCAACATCATTGCTCTTCCCCCCTGGAACATTAAACCCAGATTCATCTCCAACATAGACTTTTAAACCTGAATCTGCACCCAACTTAGATGCCAGGACAGTTGCAGCGGCGGCCTTTGCTGCTGGATCAGGATCATATCTCTACATCAAAGTGCTTTAAATAAGTTTGATTTTCATGTCATATCAAGCATTTAAAAATACTCCAGGATCTAGCTCGTAAACAGAACAAACTAAAACTAAACAGACAAATTCTTCCATTGTCTTCATTCAGCTTTAGGAAATAAGGAGAAATGTCAATTTATTGCCATACATCCTGCTTTATAACATAAGATTCTTTAAAACAGGCTTTTACAAGTGCCAACTTTTTTCAAGATAATTAATCAAAGCATTTATACCTTTTGCAATGTTCTGTGCACCAGTTATGTGCAATAAATTATCCCAGATTGCTTCTGCAGGCAATTCTATCAATAACATCTTTTCTTAATCATTCAAAATAAAATGAGGCTCTAACTAATGCCTTTATGTAGTTAAATAACTCTTCTTCTAACTATCCAAAGGGTGGCATAATTGTTGCAACAATATCTCTCAGGGAAGTTCACATCTCTATTATCTCTTGTTTTCTTTCATAGCATTAAAAACAGAAGAAAGTCCAAGTAGAATTCAGGCAAAGAACTAAGGAAATTTGATGAAACCAATTGCTAGTTTTCCATAATTACCTGAATAAGCTGTTGTGTAATGTAATAATTTGTCTTCTCCTTAAGTTCATCAATTTTTGCTTGCCTTTCAGCACGAAGTCTTTCAAGAGTTTTCTGGTCCCTGCGATCACCTATTAAATTGCAATAAATTAACAACATTGCCCATAATTAAAAAACCCACAATGGTTGAATCTTGATTTATCAAAATCATAATATATCACTGTAATACAGTTTAGTATGGTTGTCACTTATCCTTAAAACATGCCAGCACTTCCACTGTACACAAAACGAAAATATAAACATAATGCAAAGAAATATGTAAAAGATGTAAACAGTGTTTTGACTTGAAATAAGAGTAACTAAGGATCAGCATTTATGCCATTTGCATCAGAATCAAAGAGAGATTTGCCTAACATGACAAGCTAGGTAACAGAATTAAGGACAACTGTCCAACTACCTAATAAAAGCATGAGCAAGACCTTCTTCATCAAAAAATATATACAACAATGAAAGAATCCTGGATTAAATCCTACTTATATAAACTAATAAAAAAAAACCTTCGATGTACAAACTGGGAAATAGAGCAAAGACAACAGACTGGAACAGCCAACTGCAACCCATTAAAATCAGTAAAATGAAATTTTTATATAAGGCCCTGTGTTTCGCTCATAAAATAACCAAGCTAAGCAATATAAAACTTATATTAATAGGAAAAAAGGGTCTCTTACTAGATTTAGGCTTCTTTCTGGGTGTTCTGTATGATTACTGTCCACATTTGGAATCTACTGACTTGAGTTGTTAGCTCAGAAAGGTGGAACAATTTACATGTTAAGATTTATGTGTTTGAAATTGTAAATAATGTTCTTGTTTCATATAATTGGTTTTTTGGCATTTCCCTTTTTAATAATAATAACAACTAACAAACAAAAGGATAAAAGAAAAGCAGGAAAATTGGTCTGGAAAATCTAGGAAGAGTGGAGGATGGAGAGAAAATAAGTACAGGAGTTGAATATTAAAAAAATAAAATTCACCAGCTATAAAAAGGATATAAAACACCCATCCAATTAGATTGTTTTATATAAGTTAAAAATGTATTTCAACAAATGAACATATAATCTTCCTGTTTCAAAATGCCAACTGGATCAATCCTATTTTTTCAATTACAGGTTCCACGAGTTATATCCAAAGTTGAATCAACATTTCTAGTTTAGGAAGAAACTTCATACTAACAATCTTTAGATTTTTAACATCTACCAGATATACCTCACTATTCAAAGAAGTTAAAACCTCCAAAAAGGCAAGCCTCATACACCAATGAACATGATAACAACTTTGGATACAAATACAATGAAAAATAAGTTAAGAATTGTATAGACGGGCATTAAAGCCATTTCCAGCATGCATACCTCAAGCATGACAACAGCAACACAAATAGCTAACTTTCCAGCAATGAAAGAGTATTCTTGGCAATGTTATAACCTAACACCCCCCCCTCCCCCATAAAAAAAAAAACACACTCAGTTCACAATATAACATCAAAACATGATACGGAAAAAAAAAACAGCAAATTTCTGAGCCCTTGAGTTTCTTTTGAGGGGGGGTGCAATCCTTGTGTTTTCTAATTTGTGCACATAGTTGGTGCACGCTTACAAACTCTATTATCAGAATTCACCCCCAGTTGCAAATGTCAACCGCAGCATTTAATGACATAAACAACAAAAGGATATAGACAAAGTCTGGATCTTTAACAAAAACATGAAAATTGTGTAAAATATTAAGCTGAGTTACTTACACATCCTTGTAATGCTTACAAATGCAGAATAGGCAACAGAAGAAAAAGCAGGCAAAAGGAACATTGGCAAAACTCGAAATGCCCTCATCTTCCAATTCAACTCCACAGATCTTGTTGTCATGATGGCATAAGACACTGCAACAACCTGGCCCATCCCGAAGAAAGTTCTTTGAAAACGTGGAAAGTTATTGGAAGTATTTTTTTTTTTTTTTTTCATATATCGCTTATCTTTTTCTCTTAAAAGAAGCAAAAAAGGAAAAAAAAAAAAAGCCTATTGTGGAAGCAGTTATTTTCTGCAAGATGTTGATAGAACAATGGTTGGATTCATAGGTAAATAAATATGAGATGCACAGAACCAAATAAGGATGAAAAAGATCAGAGTTGGTAAGCCAAGAAAATATAAATGGTTGGATGCAGAGTATGAGGAAAATCACCAATGATATCTACCATGAGCTTTTCCAAACGACAGATAGCATACAAATGTAAAATTAGATTCGATAACAAAGCTACATATCCATAGAAATTGATTTTCAAGACGACTACTGCTACTAATAATAATAACAATCATGTGTGAGGAACGTCAAGCGATGGGCTGCAGACTGACATAGAGATGGAAAGATGAGGTTGAGGGTGGGTACCTCCAAAATAACAGAAAAGACAATGAGATTCCTAATCATTCTCCTCCAGGTCAGGGATCGTCTTTTCATTCGCGCGAGAGCTGCGGCCTCTTCCTTGGAAATGTGTTCAAGTCTCTTCTCGAAATCGTCCCCATGAATCCTAAAGATTGCATTCCAAATGCGAGAGAGGAGTCCCTTGCCTTTCTTCTTGACGACCGGAAGCGGGGGACTGGGTTCTTTGGTTTCAGCATCAGGAATGCTTTTGTCCTCCGCCATCGCTCACTGTTGCCTTGTCAAACACAAACAAAAATAGCATAATCTCAAACAAATTAACGTAATGATAAATCATGGTACTCAGTTTCACTTCCGATTCAACACGTAGGGACTGGAAATAAAGAAAAAAAATACCTGGAAAGTCTCCTCTCTTCTCCTTTCCTAGTATTTTTGATTGAAAGATATAAATAGACTATAATAATAATAATAATAATAATAATAATAATATCTATAACTGAAATCAAAGTTGCAGATCTGATCTTCCTCTTCCTCTTCTTCTTCTTCTTCTTCTTTGATCGATGATAACAAAAACAATTATGGTTTTCTATTGAAAACAGCGAATCAACTCCGTTGGGAAAACGCGGATTCCCAAGCCTCCTCCTTTTTAACTTCACGATACCTAAACTCTTCCTCCAAGTAATCAACCATTTTTTTACTGTTACTCTCCCCTTTCTCTCTCTCTCTCTCTCTCCTTTTTATTAATTTTAATTTTGTTTCTATATATACAATTTCTCTTTTCTAGATTCTGGATTATGTTTGTGAAATTAATAAATAGTTAGTTGTCTATCATTTATTCATTCAAAATAAAAGTGAAAAATACAATTATGAAAGCAATTTAAAACAAAGTTAATTAAAATGTAATAATAAAATAAAAATAGTGGCTCCTAATTAGTTTTTATTTTTGGCCAAATTAATTAGTTTCTTTTAAAATATCTGAAATTACTCTTATTTACTGAAAAAAAAAGCGAGATTACTATTTAATTAGTAATTAAATGGTTAGACTAGGGTTAAAGTTACTATTTTTATTAGGTACGTGTTTGATTTTTTTTATGAATTTTTCTATCTCTTATAATTAAAAATAAAGTTAAACGAGTTTTCCGTTAAAAGCACTTAAAAATTATAAATAACTTATTTTTAATGAAAAAAAATAAAAAATAAGATAAAAAATTATTTTATTTTTAAACACTTTAGTCTTTACTTCATGATTTTAATGAAGAAAATTAAAAGTATATGTATAAAACAAAAAAAATTATTTTATTTTTAAATATTCTAACTTTATTATAAGTTTTCGTAACTTGGGTCGAGACCCAAAATTTAAAATAAGTAATTTTTTATATTTAAATTATCAAATAACTTTTATTTTACTTTTTAAACTTTTATTTTTTAATATAAGTTTCATTTTAACTTATAAGTTAAAAATGAGGCAAAGAGGTTCCAAATATCAAATTTCAAAAGCCGATTACCCTTTGTTTAAATGAAATGTTCTGATTACAACTTATCTTTTCAAAATAAAAATTAAAAATATAAATTAATTTCTCATTTATAAAACACCCATTAATTTCAATCTAATTGGCTCTTTTGAAACACCATTTTACTAAACGTCAAAATTGAACACCTGATTATTCTTTTTACCAATTCAACTAAAAATGTTTATATTACTCCTATTAATTCAAAAAAAATGAAAATACAAATAAATCATGAAAGCAATTTAAAATTAATTAATTAAAATGTAATAAAATAAAAAATAGTGATACCCTGATTAGTTTCTTTTAGACTTCCGACGTCTAAATTTTACACATTTATATATATATATATATATATATATATATTGGTTCTTATGATATCAAAGATGATCAATGCAGCATGTCATTCCAAAGGAGTAGCTGATTGAACATTATATAGAATTAGTATTATATTTTTATATTTTGCACAACTTTTGGTAGCTCTGATCTCATAGTCATTAAACTTGCTTGGTTGTGTTATATTATAGGCCTTTCAAACAAAATCTCTAATGCCTAATCATAAGTGCATTCTTTGAATTTCAACTGTCAGATTTTTCCTTCAATATATGTCAGTTTTGGAAACTGGAGAGTGATAACGTGCACTACTCTTTCACAACTTACCATATCAGTTGTGCATAATTTTCGTTTTGGTAACGACAAGATTATCAGGAAATAGACTTAACAAGTGGCCCATTTGCATCATCAATAGACACACCATTGTCATTGTGAGTTCTGACCCTAGAAGACTAAGACTATTAGAAAGCAGGAGCAGCGTCATGGTCATGGAACAAGTAGAATGAATGAATCTTCCCAATACGCTCACTACTTTCCACGAGCCTATGAGAGAAGGGAAATGCTGAAAGGTGGGTGCATCTGTGCGTCTTGGCTTGGCTTAACTAGTTTAGTGAATATTTCCAAACAACATGGTGCTCTGTTCTATCTTCTATGCTCTTTATGTATTGCTTTCAAATATCTTATTGCACGTGTCAGGCTAAACATTCTAAAGAAATGGGCAGGATGAATTAATCTCACATTAGATAAGGAAAAAAATATCTTTGGACATATAAACGGCTGCGTTGTATATATATATTTTTTGGGAAGGAAATAATTACTCCATAACACACGTGCTATGATGTGCTTTGAAAATGAAGTATTGAGTTTAATTTCGGTGATAGTTTTAGTCGGTCAAGGGCCAATACAGTCCAAAACTTACATTAACACGTTTGAGAATTTGAATTGGTTGTGTTGAATGCTGAGACAAAGAAAAAAAAAATTGGGAACTCAACACGAGAGCAAAAATTGCATGGTTGAATGCGGACGAAAGACATAACTTTGACTCTATACTACTATACCATAAACAGCTAGACTCTTTCATCCGGTGTCTTCCTTTTCTTCTTTGCCTTTCCTTTACAGAATGTCCTCTGTCTTGTAATTGATGCGCACGTCAGCTCCAAGTTTCTCGCAGACCCTGGACCTGAAGGTCAACCCCACCAGATCTATAAATATAACAACAAACGGAAACACAAAATTTAATTTACAATAGAATACAATACAGTATAATAAAAATACAATCGTTATTGCAGGTAGAGGAAGGTAGACAGACCCCCTGTATCCTGCTGATTTAACAACAAACAAACATTGTTGCTTTGCACCTACATTGGTTTTGGCTATTTGAAGTAGTGCAATTCACCTTGAACTGTAATTGAACCACCAATCCAGGGGCAATCAGTCATGTTACATCTCAAGCAATGGATCAGATGTCACAGAGCTGAGACTGATACTAAAAAGAGACAGACAAAACTCAAAGTAGTAGCGTAGGAGTAACAAGATTGGGAAAGGAAAGATGAAGAAGAAATGAGAAACAACAAAATTGGGAAATTAGTGTATTTTATCGGGTTGTTTTACCGTTACTATTGCTATTAGTTGCATCACATTGTCCTTTTTTTTTCTGTGTGGTGTGCGTGTAAAAGTTGAAATGCAACTAAACTTTTTTGCCAGCCTCTCTTCCTGGCCTCATTCATTCTATTATATCCATGTTACTAAGTTTTTTGTTCCTTATTTTCTCCTAAAGCAATATCCTGCTGACCGCTGCACATACATCTCTATCCATGAATTACATATATAAACATAGACATAAAATATGATTAATACTATATTTTTCTATGTAAAATATTAAAAGTAATGATAGTGAACATAAATGTTGGGATTTTAATTATTAAATTCTTATTTTTTTTGTCGTTTTTGAGCTATAACTGATGAAAATTACTTTCTTTTGTATTTAAGGTGTAAAAAGGGCTTGGAAGAAAGAAAAATGGCTTAAAGGAGTTGATTGGAGTAGCCCAAGAAGAAAAAAAAAAGAGCTGATGTGGACACTACGTGGGCACGCTCTAAAAGGCAGACAACTTAAATTAGAGTTTTGATTTATT
Organism: Adansonia madagascariensis; assembly: GCA_038381835.1. Taxonomy (NCBI): domain Eukaryota; kingdom Viridiplantae; phylum Streptophyta; class Magnoliopsida; order Malvales; family Malvaceae; genus Adansonia; species Adansonia madagascariensis. The sequence continues at coordinate 4,085,108 of JBBYHL010000019.1, read as the reverse complement.
TAGGATTTTAATTGAGTAAAATCTGAAACTGATCAGAATTTAGGTAAATTCGAGAAATTTATAAGGGGGAGAAAAAGAAATGAAGGGAGAGAGCTAGGGGACTGTTTTCTAGGGTTTTTGACTTTTTCTTTTAGAGAGAGAACAAGAAAACAATGTGTGGTTAAATTCTTTTCAACTAGTCGAAGGTTTTATGTCGAAGTTTAATTCTCTACGACTATAGGATCTAATTTGTGTTTATATTATTCATTGTTCTTGAATATTTGTCTTTTCTTCTATGCTTCATAAGCATGATTGTCATTGTTGATT
>JBBYHL010000019.1:4062575-4081551 GCA_038381835.1 Adansonia madagascariensis | reverse complement strand
ACTATGTATGCTGAACCACATGGGCAATCACTAACTGCAAAAGCAGTTGACGTTTATGAGGTATCAAAGACTGCAATAACTCCTCATATTATCAAAGTTAAAAGAAATAGTCGATCCCTACTTCCAGGTATTTGCTTATACTCCATCAGGTCTTCACTACTATCATGATGTGCACTGAAGCACAGCTTTCTTGGTTACAGGAAGCAAAGAAGTTCAGTAAGCCATATATCAATCAGCTTGCTACTTTAGCAAAGCCGTGTGTTGATAAAGTTCGTATGGTGATGAAGCCCTACACAAAGGAGGTAGTTAATGCTTATGGAATCGGCAACAACATACCATCATCAGGTATCAATAGCCTTTTTTAGTTGTCATTTGATATCTCTACATTAACTATTGTGGGAAACAGTGCATAAGTTTGTCAGATTTGTTGATGTTGGGTATGTCTATAAGCTGCTGGCCTTTGGTTTATTCTTTTAAAGTTGTGTTGATTCTTTTATATGGGGAGGCACTCACATTTTTTTTTTTTTTTTAATTTCCCTTTTCTTGTTTTAGAGGATTAAGAACTGAACTTTAAATGAACTTAACATTCTTTGCATATTAAGTTTTTCTGCATTGCCCAGGATGTTATTAAACGGAAATTTATGTTAGAGGCTAAAGCATATAAATTACCTTATACGTGTCTCAGAACTGTATTAATTATATTGGAATCTTGAACTGGAAATAATTATTTTCAGGTTGTTGTTACCTCGTTAAAATACTATTAAAGTACTATTATGTTGCTTATTGAACTACTGTTGCATGTTCTATTTTAGGTTCAAGCCAAAATGCAAGAAATTTTGAAGAAGCATGAGCTGACAAGACTTCTTGTAACCAAGGAGCTTGAGTGGTTTGCGGTATAGCCTTGCCTATTTACTAATGTTAACTGTAATCAAATAATTTAATCACATTATCTGACACAAATAGTACAACTTACTGTTATTTCAATATTGCAGGCATCCGCTTTGTTGGCCCTAGCTATTATTATTTTGTTTAGAAATGTTCAGCTGTTTTCTGGCAAGTTTATTAATTATCTATTCATTTTTCATGGTGCATTTTCCATTGTTGTCATAAGAAATGCCGTAGTTTCTGCTGGAGATATCCTTGTTTTAACCATGCCTAAAATTTGAATAACTCAAATTATTGCACAGCAAAAAGGCAAAGAGACGTGCTTGACATGCTAATACCAACCACGGTCGTTGTAAGGCCAAAAGGGGGCATCCAGACAAGTAAAGTGCATGCTTATATTTTCCAGTCACTTTATTTTGGGTTATTATTAGAGGTATGCATCTCTGATTGCATAAGCCAAGATGAGGGTAAAACCCGGTAGAAGAGGGGGAGAGATTGAAACTGTAAATATTTATGGTCAGAAAAGTCGTGTAGCATAATAGTAAGAGAGGTGGCTAATAGTATAATATTCATAGCGTCTAGAGCTGATGCAAGATTTTCATTGAGGCCTGCTGTGTGTGTTTACCTTGAGCATTCGACTTATAGTGGTCTTGTTATGGATGCAGCAATTTAGCGTGCTAAACATTTTTGCTTTGTATTTTCTGCAGGCTGGCGCTGGAGGTGGAGCTGGACGTGTGTTTGTTGGGGCTATAATAATAAGTTTCATCTTCGGTAGTGTAGTGTAGGGAGTAGGGATTAGGGACTAGGGACTAGGGACTAGGAGCTTTGCTGTTGCCTTTGAAACTATGGAAATCGAATCTTCTCTTATCCAACTCCCCCAATTTCCTTCTTTTATCTTTTTGCGAGGAAAAATAGAAAAAAGTTGGATGAAGAACCCTTGAAATCTTGAGATATCTCATATCTAGGAGTTGGTGTAATATTATTATTCGGGCAGTGCCAGTTTTCGTCATCTATGTTAGTGCAATTGTAATTTAATCTTTTATTCTTCTAGATACACGATTGAAAGAAGTCTTATTTGTATTCATGGGATGGGATGGGATATATGTTAGTCAAAGGTTAATGTTGTTTATTAGTGATTTCTTCTTATTACAGATACTTTTGTTAAAAATAATAGTAATACTAAGAAGAAGAGGGGTTAATTTAGGTGATTCCTTTATTACGTGCTTGATTCTTTGATGTTGTGACTCGTCTTCGGATGGATTTGCTATTAAGGATGAGCTGCAATTTCAACTTTCACTTTCCATTTCCATGCATAAGCCAAGGGGCTGCCATCTGCGTCCGCTTGGTTTTGGATTTGTTAACCGTTTGTCATTTGCAAAGTGTTTTTTTTTTTTTTTTTGGGAGAAAACGAGATTTAAAGGAGCGATGGGGCAACAAAGGATAAAAGATTAGATTCATGCCATTAATGACGAATGGTTTAAAAAAGTAGTAGGAAGAGCAGTTAGTTTATTTTTAAAGAGAAGTGCTGAAAGCAGAAAGGTGCTGCGGGTGCTGCAAAGGAAACGGTGAATTTCTTCTATTTGATAATAACAAACAAGTGCAAAGAGAAGATAAATTTTAATTACAAATGTAGGTGACAGAGGCAGGCGGGCGGGCAAATAAAGGTAAAGGTATGAATGTGCTAATAGTTTTATCCTCGCATAAATATATATAAATATAATCCTATTATAAAGTCATTCACAATTGGGACATACGAAACAAAAGAGGCCCAGTTTTAGGGTAGTGCTTTTAAATTCCTAATAATCTGAAGCATATGAGGTGAAGTAATAAATGGGTGTTTGTTTGACCCATTAAGTTCCCCCCAAGTCTTCCAATCCTAAACAGATACTATCATAATTAACCACTGACTATTGCGAAAGCAGACTACTTGGGGACATTTGTTCGATTTTGCCTTGTCCATTAATTAGTAAGCAGGCCAATAGTTATCTAAGTCCATGCAGTGGTCCATGCTCAAGTATCTGTTACCCGGCCCATTTGCATTATGAGTGATTTCTGCACCATAACCATTCTCGGCGGCAAAAGTACTGGCGGTCATCAAGGAGGCCGAAACGTCTTGTTGATGCATTGTATTTGGTGGAGGTGGCGGAGGTTGCATTGGTCGCATAACAGGCTGCGCGGAATCGCCTCCAAGATTCAGATTCAGTCCGGATACAGTAAACCCTCCTGGATAGTTGAGTTGGGATTGGATAGGTAGATTTACACTAGAACTTGGACCACCCCGTAAAACCCTTGAAAGCTCCGCCAGTTCTAGGTAGTTCCGTCCCATAGAGAAGTGATAGTTCTCTGCCTGCATGATTGCTGCCGCCGGTATCACACTTGCTCCTCCTATTTCCAAATTGTAGGGATTCACTGCTCTTGATTGATTTGAGGGATACTTTTTCATCCCCGCGCTCTTCTGAAACACGCGGCAAACCACCCATTCGTCCTGCTGAATACATGCATGCATGGTTACCAAGATTTTCCCCGTCAGTATGTGAGTAACACATGGCATCAACTTAATTGTCAGATACCAGAAGAAACGACATAACAAGAGACGAGAACATCTTTATTTGGCTTTTGTTTGAATTGAAATGGATTTTATAAATTAAAACCCATCAACTTATTATGGATTGCTTCAAGAAATTAAGTTCTTTCATACGGCCTGGCCTTCCCACGACCATAAATTTATGTTCCAGATAACTATTTAATTTTAATCTTGTGGATTGGAGTCTTATTTCTTTTCTCTGTATGCACAGGGTGTATCATGGGTTATATATATATATATATATATATCAAGTAGGAATAGATGAAAAGTACTAGATGAAGATGAAGATGAAGATGCAGATGCAGATGCAGATAGTGAAGGGGATGGATACCTTGTTAGTTCTAAAAGATGATTTAGAGTGAATACGATACTCATGCATGACCCAGTTGGTTTTCTCTCCTCTAGGAGCTCTCCCTCTGTAAAACACTAAGGTCTTCTTCATCCCAACCAACTCTGATGGGACACTGCTAGTACTACTGTTGAAGATCTCCTTGTCTTTACCCGTCGTCTTCCAGTAACCAGTGTTCGTTGCTCGGTTTGTTCTTACACCAGTTGGGTATTTTCGATCCCTAAGGTTGAAAAAATACCACTCTTTTTCTCCCATTTTTGCCTTTCCTGACGAGGAAACATTTCGAAGTTAGGGTTAGATCATAGCTTAGCCTCATACACACATATATATCGAAATTAAGCTTCGTTGAAAACCAGGAGGTTAACCAGAAAGGCAATTTACACTGCAACTCTAATTTTGTCGTTAACTTGTGCTTCTTTCTTAACTTCTTTTTGTAATTTTTTTTTTCATGGAATAAAAAATTTGCAGTTATGCAAAGAAATTACCTACTCTGGTTAAAGAGCTATGCTGATTGCTGCAGCCTGGCCCTGAAGGTAAAATTTTCCATATTCGAAGCAAGAGGACATATATTTGTGTGACTTGGGCCGATTTTATTATTTCTTTCAGAAGACTAAATTTGATTCAATGATGGGAGATGAATGTTGATGCTCAAAATTTAGAACCAACATGGATATATGTATATATGTATATATATATATATATATATATGAAGTTATTTAGAAAGGAACTCTACTTTAAAGGGAACAAGGTTAAACTACCAGGAAGGTCCCAGGGCTCGCATTTGTTGAGATCAACATCGGCAATTGCTCTTCCAGTAAAGTTAGCATCTGAAATCTTGTTTACAAGATAGTAAGTGATGAGCTCCTCGTCGGTTGGATGAAACCGAAATCCCGGTGGTAAGGTTTCTTCTTTTCCATCCCCTTCCATTGCTATTTCCTTTCTGCTGGCTTTTCTTGTTACCAATATTTTGGTCCTGTAATATTAAATATTAGTATTGTAAAACGAGATGATATAGTAGATAGTCCTCGTATTCTAAAAGGGAATAGGCAAAGCAGCAAGCAACCAAGGAGAAGTGAAAAGAGTATGTGGATTGATTTTCTTCCAAAATAACAGATAATTAAGAAGCAACTTTGAAAACCCTTAAGTAGCTTACTTGTAAGGATGAAGAAGAAGAAGAAGAAGAAATTCTTGGATTAGGTTTTGCTGATTATCATTTATATCATATCATATTTGAAATCATAACTCATAAGCAAGGTGCTAGAGAGAAGAAGAAATAGCTACCTGGTTGGTTTTCTTACTTAGCATGCACAAGAAATCCAGGAATTTAAACTATCTTGAGTTGAAGAAAGAGAATTGAGGGAGTATCTATGAAGCTCTCACCTACTATGGGTCTTCACTTTGAAGGTACAGCATATATTTGGCCACGTCCTATAGATTTATTTATATACTATATTCTTTTAATTAATTCTAACAATATTAATATTATGCTCAGTCATATAAGAAATCCCTTCTTCGGATATTTACGCGATTGCCCTCTTGTCGTGGAGCTTAGATTGAGTCAAGTCAGTGACTAATTACATGTTTTTTTGTTTTAGTGCGCACAAAGTAAATGAATAAATCTATCAAAACCAGATATAAATATTTAATTTACTATATATGCCAGGACTATTTATAAGAAGAAATTGAACAAGTCTACATGTATGTATATATATATATATATATATATTCATCTTGGTGATCATGGTTAGGATTTATACATATGTGTATGTAAATGAGAAGGATACTACTACCAGTATACACATATAAAACAGGAAAAAAAAAAAAAAAGATGCTATAGAATTTAGTAAAATGAAATTCCGAAAAAGCCCATGCATTGGTGGGATTGGGAATGGGATATCATACGAGTAATTGGATAGTTAAATGAAAATGTGAATTAAGACGAGAATGGAATTATACTATATTAATTAATTATTACAAGTAGAGTTTGTAACAAAATAACAGAATTAATGTAGCGTAGCTAAAAGATGCAAAAGCAGGGAAGGTCGAAGGAGAGGACAAAGTCACGTATACAATTAATGTGGATTCCTGAACGTAAACCCCGTTGTTTGCACACTTTGTCATTTCTTTTAAACCAGACCAGACAGACCAAACAATTAATCATTCAACAAAATTAATTCAGCAGCTTAGCTACGAGTATTAGTAGCAGCAGGAAGGCAGGCAGCATGTTTGTATACATACACGTGATAGTGGACCCCTTCCCTTAGTTATTTTCCCCTTTGAATTCTTTCAGACTGAGGAGAGGGGCCGGGGGATGTTCCTGGAGAAGACAACCGCTGCCATAGAAAAATGAATAAATCAAGGAAGAAGGAACATTTATTAGACCAATCTCCTGGATTCCCTTTATTCCCCCCCTTCTTCTGCTCATGTTTCGCCTCCTTTACTTTTTTTTTTCCTGCACTGTAGTCTGCAAGCATGCCTATTGGCTTTGCACACACATCTTCCAAAAAAAAAAACACACCCCCAGACATTCACGTGTTTAACCTTTTGTGTTTATTCAACAATAGATACAAAGGCTTTAATTAATGAAGACCTACATCTTAATTAAGTCTCAGCTGCTATGCATGTATGTCTGTCTTATCTAATTAATTACCTGCATAATTTACCTAAGGTTTAGTTAGATTTTGAAGCTCCCATCCCAATTCCCATGTTAATATATATATATATATATATATATGTATATGCACACATATAGCGCTGCATGTTATTTAGTTACTAACTTTACATTAATGTTATTTAGATTAATTAACATTTAGTAGTAGTACTGCATGGAACAGCAGACAGATAGATATGTGTCGATAAATAATTGAATTGAAATAATTGCATTACAATATTTATTAAACAATTAAAGCAGTAGCTGTGCATTTATATATATATATATATATGAAGATCTGATTTTCTTTACTTACACCACTCTTCAAATATGAAAATCTTATAAAACTCTTGCTCTCGCTCATTTCTGATCGTTGTAACTCACCGATATCTATTTTCACATACAATTTATATTAATTTGCTACTTATATTTTTATCATTTGTTGCATGTTTGATTCCACTATTAATTTCCTTCAAATCTTAATTTATATTCTAATTTATTCAAATTATTTACAACTAAACTAGCCAATCATTAAAAAAAACACCGCATATATATATATATATATTTATATATAAAGACTTTCAGATCTTAAACCTATATTCTTTGCAGTGAAATGCGTACTAATTAGGATATTCATCCAAAGTAATTATATAGCTAGGAGGTTTTCAAGGCTACTTAAATTAATTATGTAGTGCTGCCACAGCATAATTTTTTTTTTCTTTGGATAATTTCAACGTAATATTAAGATATATTACTATTTGACTGCAACTTGAGATAGTGTTTGAAATATAAAATTGCTTCTACAGATACTAATTAAATTCAAGTTTTAAAGCTTATTATGCTAAAAAAAACCCTACCAAATTTCTGATTTTAACATGTATATATACCTATGTATAAAAAGAGACATAATAATTAATTACCTGTGTATTTATTTATTTATTTATATGAGGTTTATCGTTTTGTTGAAGTAGTTGTTGACATAGAATTAACTCTTAAATGATCATATATTGATACATGCACCACCATTCACAATCGTCTTGCTATTCCCAGGTTATAAATTAAGATTCTAAGCTCTTTTTATGTATATTAAAAAAAAATATGAAGCATCCACATATTCAACACAATTTCAATATATAAACGCGTTGGCATTCTTTCAACGTGGTGATTGAGTTCTTAGAATAATTTAACAATGACTTTATCAACGCATATATATACATATATATTTATATATATATATATATATATATATATATATTCTCAGCAAAATTGTATCGTAATCTTCAAGAAGAATGATTGAACAATGATAAAACCCTAAAGTCGGTTTGGAGATAAAAGAAGATTCATGGTTGGCAATGGCATGCTACTTGTCAAACACTTCAAAATATTAAAAGGGGCAGCTGCTTGCTTAATCTCATAGTTACGTCTTTCCTGGTATGATGGACATCGTCATTAATACAATGATTAATCAACTTTGAATGATATATATATTTATATGACATATGTATGTAGGTTCATTGGTTTGGTGTGAATATATATAGAGAAAGGATCAAGTAGAGTGCTGAGATGATATTTGTTCCCAAAAGGGATGCAAGATATTCAAAGGAGTAGTTGCATGTCAGAAAAAAAAAAATTGAAAATTGTAGATGGGAAAGGGATATGCACAATCTAGAATTCTAGATAACTAGGCCATGTTTACCTCACTAATTACAACTTCTTCTACTATCTAAATTTGTTCTCTGGTTTTCCTTTGTAAACAAAGTAAGTTGGGGTTTCGTTATCGTATGGATTTGTTTTCTTGTATTTCTAGTCCAAAAACAATACTATATAATTAAATATATATATAGTTATAGTTAATAGTTATAAATTGTGGTGGGATATAGCTAATTAGCCATTATATGTTAGGTTGGAACTTGGATATGAGTATATATATGGGCATGGGAATAAGCCAGAAAGAAATCACGTACTACTTGTGCGACAAACGCGTGCACAACGTCCCTCCGGTGTATGATATTAATCCTTATATAGTTGGTAATTCAGAGTTGGGAGAGACGAACATTTTTGGTGTAAAACTATATATGTATAGGAATAGGGCATTAGCTGAATAAATAGTATATTTGCAGATCTGAATCATCTATTCTAGAATTTTAAGAGCAATTCTATTTACTATTGTTTGTAAGAAGATAACCCACACAATGTTCAAAACTTCTGGATTCAAAATCTTTAGTGGACTTCCGTTTCTATCTGTATTCTCTCCTTTTGGTATTTCCAGTTCCACATGGAATGAAAGTCATCCGTTCACATTTCCATGCATATATCTAAATGGTTAAGCATAAAGGCCTACATTTATTCCAAGTATACATCTTCTTCTTTAATTAGCTTTCACTGAAATAAATAAATAACAAAAAAATAAATAAATTGCATCACAGTACGTAAACTATTATACGGCAATCGAACGCTGTGCCTAAAACTGCTATATCCTCCCAAATTGGTGGAAGAAGCGGACCCATAACCTCCTATATGCGATATGTTGAAGTATAGGTAGTCTCCGGTTACCAGGTGTATGCGCTCAACCATGAATCGGAATTTTTATATATGCTTGGTACGGGTTCCTTGTGATCGCTAACAGTAAACTCCTGCAGGAAGACAGCACAAACATGAAGCTGTTAAATAAAATCTTACCCATTAAAACCTGCAGGGAAATTTGTTCAACAGTTGCTATCTCATCATCTAACTTGTAAAATGAACAGAATTGACGACAGCGACCTGTATTAACTGTTGGGCCATCTGAACTTGTGAAGTGGTGCCCTTAATTTCCACAGTAATCATCTTATCTGGCAAACCCCGGCCCACTCTCTTCTATTGTAAGGATTGCTCCACTCTCACGGCGAATCTGCAATATTTGATCCACCAGCACCAATGATGTCCTCTGCAAACAACAATGGTACTTTCATCCCTTGTGTCATCCAAAACAAAGAGTACCAATTCTCATTATCAGTTCAAAAGGAACGAGCCGACTAAAAAAAGGAAAAGATTAAGGTGTTGGCCTAAAATAATATAATAATAATAATAATAATAAGAAGAAGAAGAAGAAAGAAACTGAAAGAGAAGACATTCAAACAATTCTTCTGATCAGTACAAGACAGGCCTTTGAAGCCGGAAGCACACATAAGTAGGGCTCGATCATTTTAGATCATTTCCCTACTCTTACTTGCACAAATGGATACAGAGTTATCCTGAGATATCGTAAACATTAACCAACTTTCTTAATATGAGCACATTTAACATTGTAACACAAGCAGCAGCGATACGTGTGATGATTATGATGATTGTCTTCTTCATAAGAATTGTAGGAAATCTTTGAAAAATCAATAATTTTAAGTAAAAATAGATATTTTAGAAAGTCAACTATAACTATATAATCAGATCCTATAACTTAGGATATTAGTTAGGGAGATTTTCTTTTTCAGTACTGAGAGAATGTGCATATGAAGGAATATATGTCCGTATCAAATTCATTAATTAAAAAATAAAAATTATGACTTTTTTTCTTTAAAATTCTGATCTTTTTTTCATGGTATCAGAGCCCTATAACGTTTTTTGGAATCCTTTGGTTCTGAACAACCTTTAGAATTATGAGTTTTTGGGTAGCTTTTCTTAAAGGTTCACCTTCCGAGAACTTGTTCATTCAGCCTTCATTGTTGGTTTTATTTCTTTCTTACTTCTTCGCGGCCTTCAATTTTTTTTCTTTTGTGCTTTATATCCCACGAGTATGGCAGATGCAATTTCCTCAATATCTGCAACCCCAACATCGTTAATTGAAGAGGATCAAATGGTGCTTAATAACATAGAGTTTCAGAGAATCCAGTCCGCAACTAGATCAGCAGCAATAATTAATATCAGAGTATTCATTGGTGGTTGCACTCAGACATATAGGGTTGACTACCAAGAAACATTTGCACCGATGGCAAAGATGAACATGATGAGAATTTTATTTTCCTTGGCTGCTAACTTTGATTGAGGACTGCAATAGTATGATGTAAAAAATACTTTTCTTTACAGAGAATTAGAAGAAGAGATTCATGTGAGTATTCCGTCGGGATTCAATGGAAATAATGGACATAAAGTTTACCGGTTGAAGAAGGTATTATATGGGTTGAAACAGTCTCCACGTGCTTGATTTGGGCGATTTGCCAAAGTAATGATAACTAATGGATATAAACAAAGTCAAGGAGATCATACGCTCTTCATTAAACACACTGCTTCAGATGGAGTCACAGCTTTAATTGTGTATGTAGATGATATCATTATAACAGGAAATAACGAGAGAGAAAATGAAGAATTGAAGCAGTGCTTAGATAAAGAGTTCGAAATAAAAGACCTTGGGAAGTTGAAGTATTTTTTTGGCATTGAAGTGGCTCGGTCTAAACAAGGGATTTTCATTTCTCAACATAAATATGTTGCAGATCTCCTCAAGGACATAAGCATGACTATAAGTAAACCTACACCAACCCCTATTGAACAAAATCATAGATTAGGCAAAGCTTTGGGAGATAAAAAAATTGATAAGGAGATGTACCAGCGTCTTGTGGGGAAGCTAATTTACCTTGCACATACTTGACCGGACATAGCCTATTCTGTGAGTATCATCAGTTAATTCATGCATGATCCGAAGGAGATTCATTTACAGGCAGTCGATCGAGTCCTTCATTACTTAAAGGCACATCCAGGGAAGGGGATCTATTCAAGAAGACATCAAATATAGACCTGGCAGTATACATCGATGCTGATTTTGTAGGGTCTCCAGTGGATCGGAGGTTAACTACAGGCTATTGCACATTTCTTGGAGGAAATTTAGCATCATGGAGAAGCAAAAAACAGAATGTGATTGCAAGATCAAATGCAGAAGTAGAATTTAGAGCTATGGCAGCAAGAGTACGCGAACTAATGTGGGTCAAGATCATTTTAAAAGATTTGAAAATTCAATGGAGTGGACCCATGAAACTCTACTATAACAACAAATCGGCTATCAGCATAGCAATCTAGTGCAATATGATAGGACAAAGCATATTGAAATAGACAAACACTTTATTAAGGAGAAGCTAGACAGTGGATTAATTTGTACTCCATATGTACCTTCAGAACATCAATTAGCAGATGTTCTGATAAAAGGGTTGAATAGTAAATGTTTCAAGAAAATATAAGCTGGGAATGGAAGATCTATATTCACTAGCTTGAAAGGGAGTGTGAGAAATATTTGAAAAATCAATATTTTTAAGTAAAAATAGATATTTTAGAAAGTCAACTATAGCGGTATAACCAGATCCTATAACTTAGGATATTTGTGAGGGAGGTTTCCTTTTTCAGTACAAAGAGAATGTGTATATAAAAGAATTTATACCTGTATCAAATTCATTTATTAAAAAATAAAAATTTTGACTATTTTTCTTCAAAATTTTGATCATTTTTTCTTCAAGAATTGCTTTAAAGCTCATTCTCATGTGTTATTATACCTTGATGTACCTGAGTAAATATATGAATAGAGCAGGACCGACAGCATGGTTAACTGTACTTGAACGTATTACTCTAAGTTAAATCCCATGATCCTGTCCATATATACAGTGACAATCCTGACAGAGGAATTTTGGGTTCTAGATGTGTTTCACAATCATACAAAAGGACCCCGCTTCAAGGACAAGGAATAATCAGAACCAATTTTAGTTTGACGCCTAATTACCAGAAATGTGATTCATAGAGAGATGCAGTACGGCATAGGAACATAATAAGTCATTTCTCTAAATATGGGATACATTGGGAGTAGATTTAGTCGATACATTATTTGAAATCGTAACACATTTCATTTAAAGTCATGGTACGTTCCATTTAGATTCATGCTATACTTGAATATTGTGGTAAATAAATAGATCAAATTTTATACTTCAAATTCAAATTGGTTTAGTTTTTAATATTAAAATAATTTATTTAAAGCTGTTTACAATTACAAATAAGTTAATGATTATGTCATTTTATTTATTTTTCATTTTCAATGTATTTTTAATTTTTTTATACACTCTATGTATTTTTAATTTACAATTTTTTACGAACGAGAGCAATTCTACCACTTTGTCTTTTGGTCACTTCCCTAAAAATAGAGGAAAAGATTTTAACGGCAATTTCAACTCCCTGATGCTATTGTTGTTTTACGAGCTAATGCTCAGAAAAGAGTTGTTGCAATAAGAAGGCAAAATCTCCATCATATCTTTTTCTGACTAATATTATAATGACGCAATAGGTAAATAACTTCATGGAGTACACATTAGATTTCCTTTATTTTCTTTAATCAGAGGGCATATTTTGCATCTTACAGGCCCTTTATTTTCCCTCATCCAATGTAGTTATGCACCTAAAAGGAAGAAAAATAGCATATGCATAACTTTCATGCGTCTCATTTTCTTGCTTGTCAATGCTCCCCATCATTTAGTTTACTTTCTTGCCTTTGTTATGGTACTGAAGCCCTGATGCTGATAATACAGGGCAACTTCTTCTGAAGTCCAAAGTCCAAACTGATGACTGGGTCTGTTCCTATCTTGTTTTTTGGGGCCTAGGCCGATGCTGATTGCTCTGTACCTCAGGTGTTCACTTCTACTTTCCGCTTAGCAACACTCTCTTTTGCATGTTACAATGAGTATATATGTTACGTGATGTGCCTTTGGCTACGTACCTTAAATTGCCCTCAACGTTTTCTATGCATTTTTCTTCGTAATTTTTAAACAGCTTTTCTAATTGTGGTTAACTAGTGGCGAGCTTAGTTCTTATGAAAAGCTATAATTTTAGGCATTGAAAACTTTTTGAATGAACAAACTTTACTTCTTTGGTATGTTCGCATTAAGTAATGAATATCCTGCATAGTCTGCTCTTTCTTAAGCAGTATTCTCCGCTCGACCTTGTTATTGCATAATGACGATACGGTCTTTTATCATTTCGTAGGATTTGGAAACATAAGAAGCTCTAATAAATTTGAAGTACAAAGAATAGGTGTGCCCCCTTTATTTTGTATTTTGGAGCATTTTGTGGGGGACATGTTGCTATCGGAAGTCATTCTGGTTAGACTCTTGGAATTGTTGTATTTGATTTGTTTGACAAACGCAGGACAGCCTCATTCTTTGTACGCATGATTGGTTTTCTTTTCTATGATTATGATTCAATAAGGTTGTGTGCATTAGTAGTGTATTCCCACGTAATTAAAACATAAATATTAAAGAATGCGCCCTTCATTCTGAAATGGAAACTGAAAATTGCAACTGTGTTGCCCGTTTATGATCGTAATTTCGTAAAACAAAACTATTTGGAGTTGCCTTGCGTCTCTGCTGGCTGTGTTTTACTAGTTTTTGTTTCTCTATTGTTTGTAATTTCAAACATGGCTTATGGTTATCCGGAGTAATTAGGATATATATATATATATATATATATATGACTGCAAAGAGTTGTTTTATCATCATGTGTTGTCGTGAAATTTTAGAAATAACACCATGGTTCTACAACTGATAATGTCATGAAGCTGAATAAAGTTTTGTTTTTTGATATATGGTTTACAATTTATAGTTTTTAACAATGCTCTTACCTTACGTCAATGGCTGTGTACCTGAGATCTCACTTGAGTGCTAAAAAGAGAGTGACTTTGAATATTTTAAAAGTTTTCCAGCATATGAAAATCGCGTTTCCCTGTGGAAGTAATAAAGTCGGCTAGCCCACACCTTCCAAAGATTAAAACAGTGTGTGTTTTTCCTTCTTTCATCTCCTCTGTAGCCCGGGCTGTCTCCCACCATCTTTGGTTCTTCTTGCCATGCTTTGGTTATGGTGCTTATTGGTGTTCCCAAATTTGAGAGGTACAACTTGCTCGATATATGATTTTCCAGGAAAGTTCCTTTTTTCTTTGGGGAGGGGAAGAAGTTCAGGTAACCAAAATGCCACATACTCACCATCTGGATCATATGTTTGTGCCTGAAAAATTATCCATCTTAGAAGAGCGAATGGAAAACTACAAAAGTTCTCACGCTCAAGTCAATAATTTACCTCTCCTATCAGACTAGTTTCTCATGAAGATATAATATCAAATTCCTTATGATCTTATCATTAGGTTATGTTTAATCACATGTGAGTGCTTCTTGTATTTTTCTATTATATGCCTATGCTTAAAATTACAAGTGACACTGCTTTTGTGCCTGGTTGCTCATCTTGCAAATTGCTAAAGTTATTCTGAACAGATCTGGGTGATTACGGCTTTAGGGTTTTAGCATGGATGCAATCTCCAATCAAAATGCATTTTATCCAGGTATGCATTACCATCGCATGCTACTCTTAAAGTAACTGATGTGAGCAAATTGCATGTAAAATCACCGAAAAAAAGTATTTGACAATTTAAACATACAAATGCACTTACTTGCTTTGGGATGCTGAAATACCGATCTTCTCTAGGGTCATTTCCAACTCCTTAAAAGCCAGAACAACATAAAAATGTTGGGATAAGACTCGTCATATTCCAAAAGAAAGATTGAACAAATGAATTAACTTTTAAAAGAAAAAAAAAAAAAAAACTGCAAACTCAAGAAAGTCCAGAATGCATAGTAGCTTACAAAACATTTTAGACAAGTAGATTCTAAGTATAGACGCTAAGGAAATGCATATGTGAATCACCTGCACCATACGTCCAGTTTCCATAGTTGGAACATGGGTCGTAGTCTAAAAGGCATGTTTCAAACCATTCCGCTCCCATGCGCCAGTCAATTCCCATGTCTCGAACTAGAAAGGAACATACAATCTGCAGACGAGTAGACTTGCCATTGATCATGTTGCAAACATGTTTAACAGCTTGCAGGATTCCCAAAAGAAAATTGAAAATGTAGACATTATTTAAGGATCTGAACAGCTAGTCTATGATTAGAATGCAGGGACTTTCCCATTTGATATTCTATAGGGAAAAAAAAAAAACAGGAACATTATACAATGTGCACTACTTAAAGTTTACCTGTCGACCTCGATTTGACATAAATCCAGTGGCTGATAGTTCCTTCATGTTTGCATCTATTAGAGGGTAGCTACAAATTTGTGAAATTCACATAAACACATGATAAAGTAAATAGATGCATGAAATAGATTATGTTCAATTGCAGTGTGGTCAAATTATTCCTCTGAAATGATGCCTAGGTTGGAATTCTCTTAGTTACCCAAACAAGCATGTAGGTAGAATAACAACATACCCAGTGCAGCCATTTCTCCAGGATTCAAACAATTTTTTTTCTTGATGCCATCCCCGTTCCACTTTTCTTGGGCCACCTATATTAGCCAAATTTGTCAGCTTATATGAATATGACTAGTGATTCATTTACATTTGTGGAAATATGTTAATACTATCAAAGGCTATAGTTGTAGGCCTTCTAATGAAACAGTGACAAAAATGTCACCAATAACATTAATAGACTCCTAAAGAAATTCAACTAATTCGATCTTTACCTAGATGGAAAAGTGAATTCCCATATTTGACCGAAATAAATCTGAAGTAATCCCTCCATATCAGTTCAAACAACACCCTGCAACAAATTTCATATTGAGGAAAGAAAAAACAAGAAGTTTTTAGTGAAGCTCAAGCCTGTATGAGATTAAACAAATGGAGTCTTAGTGGATTATATCTCAAATTTAAATTTTATGCCATCCCAAACATACGCATATATATTTCCATTTCACAAACCAAAATCTCAAAATCAATCAAGTTTTCATATAATAAAGCATGGAAGAAAGAGTTTTCCACTAAGAATGAGAACGGTGGGAGGTACCAGTATGTGGAGTCATTTGCTTGCCTGTCCTTTTCATATCTCTTTACCTAATAGCATTAATCAAAATACCTGCCTCAGTATCATCTTCATTCCACAACACCTTTACTTAATGACAGCAAAGTAAAAATCTTTAGAAAGTTTTGCAACCTCTTCATATATGAATCGAGGAGAGAGACTTCCTGAAGCAAGCCATGGAGAAAATTTCGTTGAGTAATCAGGTCCTAGCATTCCATTCCTTGTCTCCTTATATGTCTTTAACAAGTCCTATATAAGCATGCAAGTGAGACTGATTAAGAAGGCAGCACAATCCAAGCAATTTTCTCTTTTTACCTCACTATTATCAGCACATCTATGAACTTTGGTACTACATTTTCCCCATAATACATATCATGCAAGTAAATTGATAATTCTACCATTCACAATAAAGTAATAAGCCATTTCATCTTGCCTTCTTCCAGAAGTATTCTGTAACTCTGCTCAATGCAGCAGTTTCACCTCCCAAAAATCTCATCCCTTTTATAACCTGTCATGTATGGGTAAAAAAGCACTATAAACCCTAACATTCTCAATGCTTATTAATACTAATTGTAAGAATAGTATATATGACATGTCTACTTGCCTTTTCTGACTGAAGTCCAAGCTGCTCAATTGAAGGAATAATTCCCCAATCATCAATACTTGGATGTGGTCCAAGAGATTTTGGAAGTTTAATGGACCCTCGGATAGCGCATTTGGCTTCAACAGACTGAAAGTACTAACATTTTTAACAAACATCTAATGTGCAAAACCTCCATGTAATCATTCACACTAGAATATAATGAACCAAAAATGATGACAATATAGAATCATGCCTTACGAAACTGAGTATATACATCTGGCAAACTGCTGACACTGAATGGAAGGTCATCTAAGTGATACATAGTGCTTCCCCATACAAGTTCTAGCTTAGGGTTTTGGGTTGAACTTGACCTGGTAGAATTCCCTTGAGTAGGTGATAATACCACCTGTCTCAGACCTTGCGCAACCAAACTTTCAACTTGTAGCTCCTCGCAGCAGGTTTCTTTATGGGCATATACCTGAGTCGATTAGTTTTCAAAATGCGCACAATGTAAATTCAATAACTTGGTAATTTTAAATTATAAAATAGATTCATCTATAGACGTTATAGTTGTAGGCATTTAACTGTGTGAGCTCCTAAAGCTTTTGCAAGAGAAGGAAGAATGTCCTCTGGTTTCCCATGTTGAATGAGAAGATTAAGTCCCTTCTTAATCAAATTTTTCTTTAAATCAGCCAGGCATTCAATGATAAATTGTGCTCTCAAAGCTGGCAAGAAACAAATGGAAAGCAAATAGAAATGAAGAACAATAGTAATATTGTCTTGAGGCCCTTAATTAGCTTTAAGTAAATATAAACAAATTCGGCCAGGTTCAACACGATTAAGCAACATATAAGTGGTGCCTAGCTATTACATCAATGAGACTATGAGACTTACTGCATGCTATTGCTATCTACTAAACTGATACGAATTGATTTCATCTCAGAGCCAAATTTATCCCAGAGTATATATATACATATATATATATATATATATATATCAGCTGTCAATATTTCAAGTCTAGTGACAATATCCAAAATGTTTATGTTCACCAAAAAATTGAAAAAAGAAAGAAACAACAACAACCCAGAAAGCAGGAACAAGAGTGGTACCTACCTCCAGTCTTAGGGAAACCAAAGTAATAGGTGGTCTCAAAGAGACGAGGATCGATGCAATAAACAGGCAAAATAGCCTCGGAAGAAACCCAAGCCTTAAACAAAGCCTCGTTGTCTAATAATCTCAGATCATTTCTATACCAAACTAGGCAAATCCCTTTCCCATTCCTCTTCACTGTCTTTGATGAGTACCTTTCAAAAGTTTTATCTGCAATGCTGTCCATTTCATGGTAGTCTAGTCCCGGAACCTGGTAGACTGTTGAGGAAGCAACAGATTTGGGTTCGGATTTTGAAATGGAGCTCATGATCTGGAAACCAAGATGGAACCTAATTTGACTGGAATATGCAAATAGTGAAGATGGATAAATGAGTTTTGTGTGCGAGAATGGGAGCAAGGAGGAAGGAAGAACAGCCATATAGCAAGCTAGTAGTTAGTTGGTGTTTTAATTCTTGCGGGTAAAGCAAATCTTTAAGCAGTTACGTTGTTGACACGTGGATATGAACGACGTGGCGTTCTCTGAGCCCAAACATAAATTCTTAACGCATTTGTCCCAACAGCGGCCACAGCCTTTTGTCTCTGAAAAAGGAAAGCAGAACAGAACAGCGGTTTTTTTATTAAAATAATATAAAATTTTTTTTTATTTATCGAAATAAGTTGTTTTTATATTATTTACAGAAATAGGTTAATTTTGAGAAAAATCGTCATTTAAAATGATGATTTTTTAACAAAAACAAAAAATTATAAAATTTAATTAAGAAATCGCCATCTGATTTGATGATTTTTCAATACATAAATCTCTTATTCGAAAATCGCTGATTTGGCGATTTCCCAACACACTTATATATAAATTTTGAAAAAATTTCAAAAAAAGAAGTAAACTAATAATTATTAAGAAAGAATAAAACAAAAAAATAATTATAAAGAAGGAAATAATTATTAAAATTATTAATAAAAATTTTAATTATCTTTT
>JBBYHL010000019.1:4019472-4061342 GCA_038381835.1 Adansonia madagascariensis | reverse complement strand
TTAAAATTTTTATTAATAATTTTAATAATTATTTTTTTCTTTATAATTATTTTTTGATTTTACTCTTTTTAAATAATTATTAGTTTACTTTTTTTAAAAAAAAATTTTCTCAAAATTTATTGAAAAATCGCGACGATTTCCCAATACAAGAATTTCTTTCTTTGCACGTTGAGAAATCGTCATATAATACGACGATTTCTCAATTAAATTTTATAATTTTTTTTTATGTTGAGAAATCGTCATTTGAAATGACGATTTCTCAATACCTTTTCAAAATTGACCTATTTCGATAAATAACCTGAAATCGACTTGTTTCAATAAATAAAAAAAATTTTATATTATTTTAATAAAAAGGTCCAGAACAGCAGCTACATTGGTTTGACTTTTCGGCAGCCCAGCTGTTTTTCTGCCGTTTGGCCCACTTCAGTCGAGTTTGTTTTCCAACTTTCGGAACGAAGGTCCTTCAAAACCCTCCTCCATGCCCATGGGGACATTACTTGCATGAACAAATCCCATCCAAACTTTATAAATTATGATACAGAATGAATATATATATATATATATATTTATATAGTATGCAGATACAGATATCATGTCCAAAACAATTAGGTTGCATCTCTTTCTTTCATCTCATCTTATATTACAAATATAATATGATGTTGAATCTTGATATCTTAATAGCATTTATTGAATCAAACTCCCCGACAATAAGCTTATATCCAGATACAAATTGCTGCTGTACCAACAGAGTTTAATATCCTTGTAACTCCAAACTCAGAGCTTTCAATCATTAATCAGGACAAAGCAAGTCACTCTCTGCTTTTCCATCTTCCCAAATGCTAAAACAATTAATATGCTTGAATATCAAATACACTTTCTCTCTTCTATATCATGATGATTTCTATTAACAATTTTTCCTTCTTTTTTATTTGGTACGCAGATTACCCTGGACAATCGGATTGCCTTGAGCCTTTTTTTTTTCCTTTGGCTTTGTGATTGCCCTGAATGTTAAATCCTTGTACAGCTACAATGGTTCACTGATGCAAGATATCTCTTAGTTGTAGATAAATGATACAATGAAGACAAGGCATAAGCTTAATTTGCCAAGGTCAACAAGCTCTAAACTTTGTCTATGCCTCAAAATTGTTATGTCAGTCTGCAGCATACAGGATGGCTGTCTATCTAGAGCTTTTGCTGTTGGTGCCAAGCACAAGAACACGAATGTAGGTTCTCACAGAAACTTCATTCTGCACATGTACAAGGGAAATGATAGATAGGAAAGTTAAGTACAATATCATGATTGGAGATGCAAATAGGTAGAGAAAAGAAGTGCGGTAGGGGTACCCTACGTCTCTCAGTGGCTATGGGTTCAATTAAGGCGACAGGATCAGCAAATAACATAGTAAAATAATGAAGGCAACAGGATTAGCAAATAACATGGTAAAAACGACGCTAAGCTGATGGAAAAGAAGACAGTCCTATTAAGCAATCTTAACTCATTTTCTACAAAAAAAAGGGAGGGGGGGTTGGATATTTTATGCCTTTATCATACAAATGGTGCATTCCCAGAGGACTGTTTTCTTACATATCTGGCCAATGCAACCACCACCTAGCCTTATTCTACAACCAGGCAGGAATGCCATAAAAGATAAGGAAGGGGAGAAGAGAAGCTGGAAAGAGAATTTGAGAAATCATATCCATAGCATAAGCAAATAGCGTGATGAAGAAGAAGCAGCATATAAGGATTTCTGAATTACCTATGTGGCATGCATGATTTGCAACATGGCTAATGATGGTACTTATGTCCTTTCAGAATAGTCCATGACCTGAAAATAAATGAAATATCACCTCTCATAAGGCAAAGAGCAGAGATTTTTACCTATAACAATTTCTTTTATTACTAGTGTCATAAGCAATCACAAAATAAAAATACAAATAAAAAAGAACAAGAAGACAAGGTGAAGAGAAGAAACAAAAGGAAATATAATATCACTTGTCAACCTTACCTAAAGAATTCAATTAAGTTTAACCAATTTGACTAAGACATTATAACCATCCACTATAAAACAATTAACATAAAGAAATTAAACAACTCCCAACAATCCAAGTTGGTTTTCACTCAATAATATTTCCAATAACTGCCCATATATATCCAGCCCAAGCAACAATGACAGAAAAATCTCTCTCCACCATTGATTGACCCAAACCCAAAGACAACTGAAACTTCCCAATTTGCTGCGTAGAACAACAAAATCAGAATCATCATAGCAACCAACAGCCCCAATACCACCAAAGTGGATCAAATTCAAACCTTCGTCCTGTAAGATGTAGCTGGAAAATTTTAGATTGGAAAATGGTTCCTGAAAATGGACTAAACAGTCACAGGAAAAAATCATCCGGAGCTTTCACTTGAAGATGATAACCACCTTTCTTTCCTTTATTTTTGATGAATTATTCATTATCATTCAAACGTAGATTGACCAAGGCTGAATAACAAACATGACCAGAAATCACCTTGCACTGAAATAAGCGTTTTCTGTTATAACAAACAAATATGTTCTATGATGAACGTTTTTCAACGTTTCACAAGATTCAATGTATGCTATATTATTAAAGATGGAACTGTAGGTAACCTTTTCTCACCTATAAAGCTGTTCCATGAGCACAACTAGTGCAATTTGATGATTTAATATCATTGAAGACAACTTGATTGATACATTCGCACGTTCTCGCATTCGTTGTCCATGACCATAAGGTCCACCAATGCAAAATGATAATCTTGAAGCTCCCTTAAACATGGGAAATTGCAAATACACATGCATGCATGAGTCAGTCTTTTAAATATCAAATTCAAGTTATAGGGTGTTAAAAGTATGCATTATCATACCCATATCACCAAGTTGCAATCAAGGTCAAAAAGTGAAAATGATCCCAGAATTGTTCTGGCTACTAAGACATTTGCAACTGCGAGCATCTAAATATGGGAAAGTGGTAGCTTGATACTGGTGGCTAATATCTATCTCAAGGAGGGATGCAAAATATGTATGAATCAAATTTATAATTCTGAAAATTCCAACCGTATACATATACAACCTACCAGGATCAATTATTTGAGGCCAATTTAGTTCTGAACATTTTTCACATTAAGTAGATTTCATATACTCAAATAAGACTAAAGCAACTGGATACTTGTTTTTTTCAGTCACTTCCAATAATTATTTTAATGGTCTGTATTCCATACCGTATTCCCAGCATCTCCTAACAATTCAGCCATCTGCTCAGAGCCAATATCTAGTCCACGCTCATCCAACATCACCACCTACACGTACAAAGTTAAATGGTTTCAAATGAAAGGTCATAAATGCCCAACAAAAACTAAATTTGCAAATATTACAGAGGCTAAAGGTGGGTGATAAAGAAGTGAAAGAAAAGAAAATAGTGGCCGTAATGCAACAATAAAGCCACTATTTGACAGTTTTGGCACCCTCCATTACTAAATTCACACCCGATAATCATAATTGACCACAATAGCATTTATTACGTCTACAACCGCAATAAATGTGAAGCAAAACACAACCTCCAGTGCATTTTAAATATAAGAAGAATAGAAGGAAGTTACGTTGAATGGATTTTGAGGACCTACCCAATCATCAGACCTGATAAGGCTGACGACCGCCGTGTCTTCATCATCAACCTGTGCCCTCGCATTGCTACAAGAAGTCAAGGAAGAATTCACCCATAAAATTGCAGTTCTAAGACGGAAGAAAAAAAGGTTGTTCGAAAAACAAAGACCACAAGTTACATCAATGGATAAAGGAAAGACTATACTTACCGCGCATTTTTAGGATTAGAGCGAATATGAACATCATCAACATGACAATAACTTTTGAGCTTCGCAATATATTCATCCACCAGCAGTTGAACACCGGGTAGCCTCTTTTTTCCTACCGTTAGGATTCGAATAGGTAATGCTCTCTGCAATGAAACCCTCGTAGTTATTATATTAATTAATTAATTTACTATTACTCGCAATTCTGAAACGAAAACTTGACATGAAACAAAGAAGGGGGCAGCAGAAAAGTTTACCACGGATTGACCAATATATTTGCATCCTTTACCTGATAATAATTTTGAGTTGAGAATTGAGATTAATAGAAAACTGTAGAGCGAATATTAGTAGTTTGATTCTGATAGGATAGAATAGAAGAACCTGAAGAATAAGAGCTGGAATTCGTCCACTGAAGACTAACCCCACACACTGAGATTGCCATTGCCATTGCCATGACAAAATTTTAGTAATACTCTAATCGTACTGTTAGAAATGGCGTCGAGTGTAAAAACTGTAACTTCATTTTTTTTTTTTTTTCATTTTGTTCATGATTAAAGACTGTAACTTTTCTTTTGACGGCAACCAAGACTCCAACGACCTAACGGTAATGTCGATTAAAACGACAGCGTCCGGAAGCCATAGTCGTGGTAAATGTAAATTTGGTGCAAACGACAGCGTTTTAGGCTGAGTTAGGGTAGTTCATTGTTTCTCTTTGATTTACTTATATTTTATTTACAAAATGACACTAGTATGGATTCTGGAAAGGTCCGTTTGTCTCTAGAGCCTGCAGGAGGAGGAGAAGAAGAAAACATCTTTCGGATCTGGGATTAAGGTAATAACGCGAAGCTTCTCCTTTCATATAGATAGATAGATACAGGTATTTCAATCGATTAACTCAAGTCCAATCCTTATGTCTTTGCATTCTCGGTTACATTCCTTGGTATTATTATTGTTTGTAGACGGAGTATATTAGTTCTTGCATTTCTGTCATCCTCATCAGATGTCAGCGTACGAGAACGTTGTCGCCGGAAGATTGAGGCTGAAAGGGAAAGCCATCAACGTTAAAGCAGATGCCATTTCCAAAAACAAGAGGAAGAGACACAAACACCGTTATGCCTCCGACTCCCATTACGAGAGCCAAAGTTGGTTCCACTTGCCCTTTGCTTTATCTTCTCGTTCTGTGTTTGTTTCAAACATTTCACATTTGTCTCTATACTTTCTTATTATAACTCTTTTAAGAGTTGGGGGATTGGTTGTGGTCGTGGGTGTAAAAATCTATGATTAAAACAGAATTTTCTCCGTAGGCTTTAAGCTTTTCTAGAGTAAGGGGTTGTGTTGTCGATTTACTGCCCAAGCTTATCAACGTAGTATTCAGGAATAAGCCTCTAGGACCCATGTCTGGTTTTTATTGGGCCTTCTTCCTCTTTCATTCGTAAATTATGAACTTCGAAGTTATGACCTGTGGAAGACTGTTTTGCCTTCCAAGTCAGCTGCTAACTTAATGCAAATTAATATCTTGGTCTTTTATAGATCGGAGAGAAATCTTGCAGTGGCCTCTAAATGAAATACTCTTCTTTAATTATGACTTAAGGAGTTTCTGATCATGGTTCTGTCTCTGGTTTTGATCATTAAGTGTATTTGTCCTTCGTTTTTGCTTATCTGATGTCTTCAGTCTTCACTTACAATGTTATGGTGTTCATCATTTTGGAGGTTGACAGGTGAAAGCACAAGCTTGTCAACAGATCAGACTGACATCCATGAGGCTGAAAAAGATGGCAGTGAAGCTAAAGCTTTTGAGGATCATCTTACTTCTGCTGAAAGAAAATTCCTACAGCAGACACGTGAACTTGAGCACCAAAGACTGGCAAAGATGGCGAGAAAATCACACCATGATCGTATTCAGGAGTTTAACCAGTATTTGGCTAATCTAACTGAGCATTATGACATCCCTAAAGTTGGCCCTGGTTAATTTGCCGGAAGTCGTTATATGTGCTTTTTCAGTTGGTTAATTGAGCTGAACTGGATTTCAGAGTTAAAAATGTTAGGGATCATTTGCCCTGATACTAATGCAAGTTATTCTTGAATGGTTCCACCCAGTAAATGAACTGTCTGATACTTTGCATTTAAGAACTTTTCCAGTTCGTTGGACCTTCGCTGTGTTTGTGAAATGCTCGTCTTACTATTTAGATTTTGCTTGATTTGATCTCTATTTAAGGTGTCTGTTATTGTTATGGCTGATGCATGTATTTGAATCGGCATATGACATAAACAATGTGAGATTTCTGTTTAATCATCTTCCTTTAACTACTACCGCATGACTCAGTATTTCACGTACCTCTGCTGTGAAAATCAGTTGATCAAGGCTGATTTCTGATAAAATGCTGAACTTTGCTCGTTCCATTTTCACTATATAGTGGAGATTGGGGCATGATTCAGCATTTATATCATATGGGGTAATCAAACTTTTATGTTTGATACATTAAATTTATGCTCTTGACACTCAAAACATCTCCGTACATACAAAATTTTCACATTAGCATATAGAAAACATGTAGAAAGTAGAAACTGTGGTTATGTATCTGCAATATCAAATCCTTATGCTTTGGACACACAGACTTATCCATGAACATGGAAGATTGGGCATTTGACTCAACAACCTAGATTGCATGGCTTTGTCCATTTAATGTTTCTCCTGAGACAGTTGCACAAGTTTCATAACATCGGCAATTATTGGCTCTGTATAAGGATCTCAATTGTTCTTAACCATAAATCTGCAACCAATAAATCGTCCACTCCTATACACGCCTTTGAAATACAAATAAAGAACCTCTAGAGCCCTTTCCCAGTCTGATTTTCTCATCTATGTATGTGATCTGCAGCTTGACCTCACTCTCACCACCATACTTGAAGTCCATTGCTCCTACCTTCAGTTCGGGTGCCTCAAAAATGACTTGAATCCATTGGTTATCCAGGACCTTTAGCTTTCCTACACAAAGCATGAATGAATATGTATCACGGTATCAGTGGACATCCACAATTTCACATCACAACATCACATAAATTGAGTTCAACAGCAAAGATAGGCTGTTAAGATTAAAAGGGATTTTACGCCTGATAATACCTGCTCACATATGAACCAACCCCTAATTCAATTTTCTTCATTGGTAAGAAAACTACAAGGCGGCAACATGGGAATGCTAAGTTTGTCAATGGGAGTCTCTTTAAAATGTCTTATCCATGCTAGTATAGAGAACTTAATGCCAATTAAAGTTAATACATAAAAATTAATGAGAACTGCTGCTGTTGCTGCATCTCTTATTTAGGGGCAAGAGATAAGTTTCCAATGTCTTCAAGTTGGACAAATAGAAAAAAAAATTGTTCTCAAAATTGCAATAGAATGGCTCGGGAATGCAAACACTATAAAGTAACGGCAATTTATGTTTCACGTACTAGTTAAATTTGATGAAAGTTTCAACTTTTTTTGATAAGGCTATAGTAATAACTGGTGAGGAGTAGAACTAGTAATTAGTAAATAATGAGCCTACCCTACCTCTCAAGGAGACCTCTCCATCGAGAAACCCAAAAACAGAAAAGGAGACTTTGTTTCGGACGGTGTCAGGAGCTTCAACAGCCTGAATCATTTCCTTGGTCTTGAAGAAGAGGCGCCCAAATGCACTTCTGTATCCGCCTCCTGGTGATGTAGGCCTCGAACAGTAAACCACATCCCAATCTGGAAACACAAAACCCCCGCTTCATTTGGTCAGTGCAGCCAAAACTTAAAAAACTATTTGCGATATAAATTTGGGACGTCGAGCTTGTCGGTCTTTCACTTACACGTTGTGCACATTAAATATCACAAATAAAGAAGACAAAGAGTAAAATTGTGTTCGAATTTGGTCCAGACTTGATGTTACCTCCGAAGATTAAAGGGCATTTTACTGGTTCATCTACGCAATATTTATGCAACTCATTAGCTACTTGAGCTACCTCTTCGTGCTCTTTTTTGGTCAATGAAACTCCACCATCCGTTTGCATCACCTAATTCACAGTTGGGTTCCCACCATGAAATTCAGACAGTCAACCAACTAAAACGTGGAGGAATGCAATAATAGAAAATGGAGGAAAAGAGTGAAACCTTGGAGAGAAGAGAAGCAATTAGATCATCTGGGGCGGTTCGCAGCCCTGGATTGGAGATGGAAACAAAACTTGAAGCTACCCTGAAAGTCTGGTACTTCTGGTGGTATTTGAGCGGAAACGAAGTGTTTGAGGATAGATTACAAAGTTTTGATCCATAAAATGAGGGGTTAGTTTGGGTGAAGGAGGACGATAAAGTTAAGGAATAAGCTGACATGGGTGGATGGATATTATTATGGGAGATAGAAACGCGCTGTGGCTAGCAGTGGCACCGGCAGATGATATTCAACTTGAAGAGAAATGAGATGTTTGTACCTGCGGTTCACTGGCTGTGACTGGCCCTTGAGAATTGAGATGATGATGCCATGTCAAAGTGGGAAATGGAAATCAAAATAGGACCTACCACCCCTGCTAGGAACTGGGTTGCGTGCTGCCACCTAAGCAGATATTTGAGTTTGGTACCAACCATTATCCTTTATGGCTGTGCCTGTGGCTGTGGGTTCCTTCAACTTGCAGAGAACTTGTAGTTTATGGGTAGCCAAGCCTGGCCCAACGGGTCTCCACAGATTTTACTTAGAAGATGAGTAAGCCCAATTTTAGAATCCATTTTAATTGTTTTCTTCAATTTATTATATATTCAAGAGTGTAGTTTGTAGTAGTAGTGGCATACATATTTTATCTTATACTGTCACTTGATTTTTTTTTTTTTCATTTTTTCTGTCTATGAGAAAGAGGGACGTTAGAATTTTCTAATAAGTGAACCACTATTCACCTAAGTTTTATGATTTAATAAAATAAATTGATAATTTAGTTTTAATATGAAATACGTAAAAGGGTCCAATTAATTAATCAATCGCGATCTATTCCAGTATGAATTTTGGGCATCGTATTAGATCAGTGGGTCACTGTGGTGGGACGATTGTTTTAAGTCTTAATATCTGTTTTCGACTATTGTAAGTTTTATTATTATTATTAGGATGATGATAAGCGGCATAGGCATGGTTTCTTTGACAATAGTAAATTTGGTTTTTCTATTAATTATTATATTGCGAGGCATGCAGGACGAAATTGGATTTTATATATATTTCATTATGTTTGATATTTCCAACAAATGGTTGCAAAAACCTCTTTATTAAATTTGCTGCAATTCATGCAAATTCTTTTGCTGGAGATGACGCGACCATTTAAAGCATTGAGAAGGTGACTGGAGAGGACAGTCAGGATCTGATAAAATATAGACTCCATTTCTTTATCAAAACAGGAATTAGGAATTAGGAATTTCATGTTTAAAAAACCAAAATAATAATAATCGGAATCGACAATTTTACCGTTCTTTATTTTTTTATTTATTCTCATAACGGGGATTAGGCTTCCAAATTGGGGTAATGTGACCCAATAATCAAGCCTCGCTTTCGTTATACATTTACATTTAAATATAAAAATAGAAGTTCTTTCGCTTTCCTCGTTATAAAACTGTGACTTCCTTAGAAGGCTACCAAGCTTGCGGCCAGTCCCATCACCGCTGCAACGGCTACGCTTGAACACAATACTCTGGAAGAAGCGGAAGGAGCAGGTTCTTCAGCTGCTTCTTCTTCATCAGCAGCTTTGGGTGAAGGAGGCGACTTCTTCTTGGTTGGAGCATCAGCTGGTGCATGTGCACCAGATGGAGCAGGGGAGGGTGCTTCCGCTTCATCATCAGCTTCCTCCGCCTCCGAAGGAGCAGGGGCACCAGCCTTCTTGGGAGCAGGGGCCGCTGGCTCGGAACCTGGTGGTGGGGGAGGAGCAAGGACGGGATCACCAAAGCCAGGAGCCACAATAGGTGCGCTAATGTGAAGCACTGATAAGTTGAAAGGCTGGGAAACAACAGACCCCAAAAGCTTAGCGACTAATGGTGCACCATCCACGGCTGAACCGAACACAACATTACCTGGCGCTATCCTGGTAATGTTGACGAAACCTTGTTGTTCCATAGCCACGCCAGTGGTTTGATATAATGTGGTGAGAATGGCGCTCTTCTTTCCCAGCTTTTGGATCTTGAGGGTATCAAAGTAGTCAAGGACAACGTGATTCATAAGGATCTTCTTGAGTTCATCAATGGGCCTGTTTACGATGGAGGAGATGGCATCGTTGTCCACGGCTAATATGGTAATGGTTTGGCGATGGTTGATTTGTTCAACGAGCTTGGTCTGGCTGAGAAGGTCGTTGAAAGTGCCATATTCAGGGTATTGTCCAAGCACCTTGGTGATGTTGAAAGCTTTAGAGGTGGTGGAGGAGGCCAGGAAGAATGCAACAATGAAGAGGAAGAAGGCTCTGGCATTGGCATTGGCAGCCATATCTATTAATATTTTGCGTGGAAAGCTGATCAAAGCAAAGCCTGAATCCTGCCGAAGGAGTTCATCATGCCTTTTCTTATATAAGAGCCTGGAGCCCGGAGAAAGTGCCTACGTTCGATGGTTTGGAGCGAATTCCTCTCTCGACCTTGTCCAACTCCATCCAACAGATTAATGCATTGGACAGCACAGCTCAATATACCTAATTTGTAATTACTAATTTAGAGTTTGTTTTTGGTACACATGACAAAGGCAAGCTCATCATTCATCGAACCAAAACATTACGTAATTGATCAATGCATGCTTACTCTAATAGCTGCTGCTAATTTTTCCCTATATATGTATTTAAATTTAACCCATGCACAGTCCAGAAATAATAATATAAGTAAAAGAACCACCGGTTTTTTAATTTGCAATAATTTTTTACTAATATTTTTCAGGGAATAGTGAGAGCGAGAGGATGTATATTTGCTCTTCTTGTTTGATCAAATACTGTGTATAAACAAAATTTCGGTACAACGTAGTTGCGTGGATGTTGATTATTATTATTATTATTAAATAAACACGTAATAATCAATTGAAAATGCTTGTAAATTTCTGAATTCTGAGCATGAAATTCATTTGAAAAAATGATCAATAAAACTGAAAAGAACGTGTGTGTATATATAAGTAATGGGTATGAGTTTCAGTGGGTGAGGCCCATCGAGGACAACAAAAGAGATTAGTATTGGGCTCGGGCCTATCCTTCCAGGCTTAGCTACTTTATAATTATTTATTGTACAACAAAGATAGTATTTAAAAAGCAGGGAAAAAAAATAGAACATGGAAAGGCAAAGGCAATAAAAAATAAAAATGCAAACTTCCGTACGGGTGGAGGTTGGTTCGACGTAGATGTAAACATAGGCATAGGCTTTTTCAAATGTTTAGTTTTTATGTTATTAAAATTTTTAATTTTTTTTAATATTTATACTATGTAATTTTTTAAATATATAAAAATATTTTAAAAATTAAATATATTTATATTAAACGATATATCAAACATCAACCTTCAAATTTGAGTACATTAGCTTAACTTTCTATGGCCTGCCATTTAAACAAGTTCATACATAATCATGGATTCATGGAATGAATAAAGCAAGGCAGATTGTCCCAGCTAGCTTTGGGGGACATTGAAAGGTCGTTTGTAGGACAGCATACAAGCTAAGCTCTAAAGTTGGAAATCTTTATCCAAAAAGGAAACAAAGACAGGTGGCAGTTGATCAGTGGGTGGAATGAAGAGTGAAAAATTATTTTGTAATTTTATATAAATTCATAAAAATTTATATAAAATTTACATTTATAAATGATAAATTTTTATATAATTTTAAATTTTGATCGAATAATTCTAATATTATAATAAAAAAATTATGACTGAAATACTCAATAATAATTTGTATATTGGCACCGCACGTAGAAATAGGATTTACCAGAATAACTGCTAATGAAGGGTCTGCATCATTTAGAGCATGGTAGCATGTTTAAAGAGGAACACAAATAAAGAAAAAGGAAAGGCAAGGCAAGACAAGACAGCCCCTTGTGTCTAAATGGTCCTTCATCCTTTGGAATTGGATGTCTAAAGGCATGCGCAATCCTTGCATTACTTCGCGCGAGGGCATCAACCAGCCATTCACTCTGACTCTTCTCCTTAATTTCAAAAACTTGTATAAAAGGGATGGGGAGGACCACCGCTGACTCAAACACTTAAATCCCAAACACTATTCTTCAGGATTAGAAGGGAAAAAGAATGACCACACAAATACATATGATATACATGTGGTATATGTAATTCGATCTAGGGCATTATTACTCCCTTAACTAAATACACCAAATTATTATATATGCATATATAAAGAAAATATCTTCCCAAATTGGATTTGATCTCGAAGAATGTCCAAACAATTTTAAATGGAAGGGTGGAAGAGTATGAATGAAAGAATGAAAAGTTGGTTCATTTTGCATAGAAGGTATGAAGATCGAGCGACAAAGTTCATGGTAATGATAGATTTGACAAGACGGCTACGAGGGTCCGGTTAGAGGAGGACCATCGAGCTAGCTGGCTAGCCCATGTGATGCCATGTGGGTTATATTACATTTTTACCAACTAAAAATATAGAGAGAATAGCTATACAGATTGGGACGATGAAATTTGTAATCTCATAATAAAGATGACTGAAAGCTAATGCTGTGGTCCCTCACTTTGCAACTTTAGGGTTCAATGATTTTCGAATTGACTTTGAAATATATCAAGATTTGTTAGTTAATTAGGGTTTAATGGTGGTTTCAAAAATCTAAATCTTTTAAGAAGCCCTAATCAACTGTTATCAAATTAATCAGAAGTTACTGAATGTTCCAATAATTGACAGA
The DNA here is from genome assembly GCA_038381835.1 of Adansonia madagascariensis. Lineage (NCBI taxonomy): Eukaryota > Viridiplantae > Streptophyta > Magnoliopsida > Malvales > Malvaceae > Adansonia > Adansonia madagascariensis. Next base: position 4,048,646 of record JBBYHL010000019.1, on the reverse strand, counting down.
GTCAACCTACAATATAAAAAGTCTGAGCAATACGATTGGGTTAAGTGTTATAATATAGTTAGCATTCGCTGGTATCTAGAGTAACTGAGGTAATATTACTGAAAGTATAGGTTGGTATGTATAAGTAATCTTGGCCACGACGTGAAGAAAGGAGAAAAAGGCAAACAGAAAAGACTAAAACTGCCTTTAAGGGTTTCAATAGAAGTTCTAATGTCCAATTATGCAATGATTTGATGATGAGTAAGCAACAAATAAAACCCAGAGCCAGCAGACTCAGACGACGCCATGCCTCCTTTCAGTCGTCAAACCCACTAACAGGGAATTTAGTATAGTTTAGCAGGGACAAAAGAGGGAAATGAAACATGGGGTATCCGTCTCTCTCTCTCTAAAAGCTAATGACAAAATTGTGGCGCGGCTCTTTAATCCAATCACGTGGACATCTCGTGATTCAAGTGAGTTGGCTGCAACCTGCAATGCAAACATACCCTCACCTCTGAAAATGATTTCTGCGAGTCACTTATAAAACAGTGTCACAGGGGTTCCCAATTCTAAAAGCAAAGGAAAACTTACATAACATAACATACATATTTATATTATTAAAAAAAAAAGATACCACACGGCCACACCCCCACGGATGGTATGTGTACCCTAAATTACATCCTAAAGGCATCATTGCACCCCTTTATTTAAACCCACGGGGTCCCACGATATCAAGATTCTCTACCAAAATCAAACATGCCTATCATCAACTCTCCTTTTTTTTTTTTTTTTTTCCTTTTAATCTTATTAATGTATCCATTCGTACTCTTTCCTATGAGTATTTCCCTCTTGTTTTTATGTGTCCCCCTCAACACAGGCGCACGCACATATATATACCCCTCCCCTCCTTCCCTCACCAGCAAGCTACAATATTCTCAAGTCTCTAACACCTTTTCTTAAGTTTCCCTAAACATACAAACCAGGCCCCGCACCCACTTGCTCACAAACCTCAATCCTACAGCAATACAAAGCAAAATAAAACAAAATAAAAACAAAAATGGCTGGAGTTTGGGTGTTTAACAATGGTGTATATCGCCTTGAAAGTAGTCCCCGGAGAAGGGTTTTGGTGCACTTACCATCTGGTGAGCTTGTATCATCCTACTCCTCCCTGGAGCATATATTAAGAGGGTTAGGGTGGGAAAGGTACTATGGGGGTGATCCTGACCTCTACCAATACCACAAACACTCTTCCATTGATCTGATTTCACTTCCTAGGGACTTTTCCAAGTTCGGCTCCGTTCACATGTATGATATAGTTGTTAAGAATCCCAATGTCTTCCATGTTCGGGATATGTGAGACTCGGAGCTCTATGTATACAGCCTTCACCCTACAGTTAGCTAGCTCTCTGTTTCCTCCATATATACTCCATGCTTTCTATATGTATATAATAAACACTCTCTCTAGTGCCTGTGTCTTGACTCTATTTTCCCCCCAAATCTAAGATGATTTCAATCTCATATTTTAGGGCCTTGTTATGTAGTGTATCTTTAAGATTAGTTCCAGTTGGGTTTCAGCACGTCTCTCTGACGACCTACTTAATTTGCTGCTACAATAAAGTGGACTAGTATTTGTACTATGCTGTATGATGGATTGCTTTGTTTCGTGTCTATATGTATACATACTTGAGATCTTTCATATAATTGTCATGAAACTTGACCGCAGTTTGAGATTGTACCATGCAATTCAATCAAAACTTGCCCACCGCTTTCTGCCATGTCAGCCTGCTGGGATTTGCTACAACTTTTGTTTTATCAAGTGACAAGACAACTAAAAAGTGTGAGCCGCAATGATTCTGAGAATGATGATTTGTCACAATTTGTGGTAAATTCCATAAAACAAAGGATTACGTATACTCAACTAATCATGATCAGCTAGCACTCTCTATATTATAATTTATATAGCAGACAAAATCTTACCTCATAACAATTGCTTCAGAATTGTTGAATCGTGACTCTGTGTTATGTGGGGGAGTAAGTTAAATGATCACCAAAAAGATCATAACGCCAACAAAGGGTTGTTGATACCCTGGCAAAATTAGGGAGAAATGGCTGTACGTAAGTTGAGAATCAATCCCAAAAAAACTCCCCACCTGATTAAACTCTATATATTCCCCATTTAATTAATTTTAAAGAGAACAACCAGACAAAATGACGTTATATATGAGATCAGTAGAGATATAAGGACAGCTATTTTTTTAATTGATGATAAAGTCCAACTAATTGTTCTTGGAATGAAAATTATGACGACAGATATTTAAACGTATATATACATAATATATATATATATATATATATATAGACACACACGAGTATGTAATACTACTAGCACAAAGTCACGTAGGAATAAGAATGAGAGAGAAGCTATAGACAAAAGTCTTACCGTAAGATTTGAGAGAGAAAGAGAGAGAGAGAGGATCCAATCATAGAATTAGAATCTAACGAGTATACCGCCTGGCCTGGATTAGGTTGCATAAGGGACCGATCCCAAAGAGGTCCCAGGGGAGAGAGAAGAGCAGATGGGGCATCACGTGAAGTAAATCCCGATACTTCATTCAAAGCCATGAATTGCTGCCACTTGTTCCAATGAACGCGTCACTTGCAGTCTGAGGTGTGAGTGCACGTGGGATTTTCTCTCTTTATTTCAAATTCAAGCATAAAGAAAGCATAAATGTTTGTACGTATGTAATATGTTGTTTTCCTTCCATGGCTTTCGAATTGGAATCCCCAACAAGTGACTGCATTCCTTAATTACACCTCCAAACACGTTTACATATGGATGGATGCAAGAAGCCAAGACTTGATCATCACTGCAACAATCCCACAAGCATTCTCATCTACGTTTCCCAATTTATCTGTATCTTTATATATGTATATATATTAAAGATATTGTTTTTCTATAAAAAAGAAGTAATAGAATTGTCAAACTTAAACCTTTTCTAACCATGTTTTGCTACAAAAATAGGCTTAAGATTCATCTTTTTTTTTTTTTTATGAAACTCTAATTTTTAAGATATCCATTTTCACCAAATGTGAATACTTGTTACCTAATTAAACTATTGTCACCTGTTAGTTTATACATAAAAAAGAGACAGTACATTGACTATATGAACTAGATATTGGACAAGGTTTTTTATAAATTCAGATTGATTTAGTCCTATCCAAATTGTTATTTATTAACAAAAATATGATTTTAATCAAGTTCAATTATAAAATATATAAATATTAATAAAAATATTTTTTAAATATGGAAACTGATCGTCAAGTAAGTCCTAACTCAGTCTGACTTTCAAAAATCCAAACCACGGCTCACCTGCAGGCAACTCTAACGTTGACCCATAAAGAATTACACGTTAAGATGCGTGATATCCACTATGAATATGGCATAAAAGTAGGGTAAGGAAATAACAGGAAAAATGGTGTTATTTGATGTAGAGATGTAGACTAAAACGTGAATCCCGCTCGGACGATCGAAGGAAAGGCAAAAGTAGCCAGGAGGAGTAGAATACCACGTAGTTTGACAACGGCCAGTGTTCTGCTCGTGAATCCCAGTGAGATTTATCCATACAGCTCAAGCAAATCCATGGTGAAATATACATGCTTGCAATTCTGAAGGTTAAAGGTAAATAGGAAAAGCAATTTTGCATACAATAAATGTACTTATTCAACAGTATTAGCTCCTAAAAATTGAGATAGAAGCCTAACAGTACCAGATACATGTTAAGCTCATTACTACGTTGATCGACATTGTCACCATAGAAACACTACTCAACATCTTCATCAATATTTGCTCCCTTTTATGCAAGAATTCCTTACTGCTAATACCCATTAAATATAGAAGGTTGCTTAACATGTTACTCTATCTATGAGAACATACTGAAAATTTACGTATCTTTCATCATGCTACATATCATTACATTTCAACAGTATGATTGGAGAATCGAAACGAATAAATTTCACATGCTCTATCAAGAAGATGCTGGGAAAATATGAGTAGCATACATCACCAGTCATTACGGACCCAAACACCCAATTTCAGGCTAATCTATACTCAGGAACTTAGCAACCTTCTACGGCTTAGGATTGTAGTGATACCGATCAAGGGAACAAGAGTACACCAAACTAGATCCCTAAAAACTAAAGTGAACAAATGGAATAGAACATATATAATAAATTAAATAAAAAACTAAAGTGAATTCATAAAAGATACTTGATATTCTCTATGGTATTTTATAAAAGATATAGCTTCATGAAGAACTGGTGCATCGCACTATTTTACAATTTATGAAGCTTGTAGAAAAAGAAAAAAGAAAAAGAAAACATCGACACTTATAACCAGCAAATGGGATAAGGGGTTTCTTACTTTAACTGAGCAGCTAGCTCGGGGTGATCTGATAGATGATATAAAGTTTTATGGTGATTGTGTTGTGTTGTATAACACGAGAAGCTGCAGGTTGATTTTGCTTGGATGAGTTCCACATCCACATTGCACATAGTTGTACCATATCTGATTCATTTGCTAATCACCAAGATAAAATTGCTGCCTACGGCTATGGCTATGGCTCTGCATATATGTCCATTCTTCATGTAGTTTGTACATTTGAATTCATAAAACATTAAACCTCCCTATTCCGTAACCTAATCTGATAAAGGCAAGGGTGTCATCATTCAGTTTATCATATGACAGGATCTGATATGATCTATACTCTAATACTAGGAAGTTTTTGAAAAAATTATTATAAAGCGTCTGTCCGCTCATTTTGAAGAAGCGTAGAAGTAGGCCCTTTCCCTTTCCTTGCCAAATCTATTAATTATTTTTTGTACTTCGGAGAATGAGAAGCATCTCCTTCCCTCCCATTCAATTCCAGAGAAGGGAAGAAAAAGAAGCATCTCCCTCCCTCCCATCTTCCTCAGCCTCAGCCTCAGCTTCAGTCAGGCACTTTCTTTGCTTCCCTTTATTTCATATATAAATAAAATTTTTAAATAAATAACGATTCTACTAGTATAATTATAATGTTGGGGCTCAAAGTCCTCCCAAATTATAATCGATTGCAATGCGATTCTTCCTAAACATAATTAATATATGCACATTGATTTTTCTTAACTCCCAATTTTTCCCCCCATTCCCAGCTTTCTTTGATTGCTCTCAGTACTTACACTAACTAAACAATTAATTCTTGAGTTTTCATTTATAATTTTTACCTTAAAACTTGCCAGCCTCACTCCTCCACGTACTCAGATAGTTTGAATCTGTATTTAGTGTTCAATTTATTTTTAATTTTTCTTTTTACTTTAGTTTTAAGGGATGGAAGCTTTTCAAATCAGCAATTGAAAAGTCGTTGGGAGAAACAAAACAAAAGTGCAAGAGAGTATGTGCTCTGTGAACTGAATGAAATTTCGGGTTGGTCTCTAGTGCAGCTTTATCCTGCATTGATGTGAGGGAGACACTAAATTATGTGTCAGAATCAAGCTCATTCTACTATGGCTACTTGCAGTTATCAACGTTTTCACTTTTAGGTTTATGGTCACCACTTGAGCTCGTATGCCTTTAATCTTATTAGCAATTAAATGTTGCTTTGATTTCCCCATGATTTTCTGCAATTATTAAGTATATGTGCCTCTTTTCTTAGCTTAGACTTGAAATTCTTTTTCTCAACTTGTTTCATCTTTGATTGAAACGTCTGATTATTCATTGGGTGCTAGAACTATGCCTCGGAAAGTTAACTATGAAGTTAATTATGATGATGATTATAATGATGACTACGATGAATATGACTATGGCTATGAAGTAGAAGAAAATGGTAGAGTAGATTTTTTCTTCTTTTTTCTTGCCGCATCTTAGCTTTGTGATGAGATACCAATCAGGTGACCTTGCTTTATTGTTGGTTTGCTCTACATTTCATTGAAGGCTCTCAAAGAGGCTAGCTCAATTTGGTAGGGAGCAAAATGGTTAACAGCACTTATACATTTATCTTTCTGCTTACCACTTAATGTTATCTGTTTCCTAAAACAGTGAAATCACCTTCTGAGCAAGAAAAAATCAGACATGGTGTGTGGCGTTGCTCCATTTGTACTTATGATAATGATGAAACCATGTCATCATGTGATACTTACAGGGTTCTTCGCAGTCCTTTGGTCAACAACTGCACTTATGATGAGAAGAGAACAGGTCTATGACAATTGCTAATAACCTATTGATGTTGCTATTTATATCATCTAGTACTGGAGAATGAGCTACACTTGTTCTTAGTCAATGTGATAAGATCATTCTTTTTCTCTTTTGTTCCCCTTTGTCTCCCTGTTCCTCTTTCATTTCCTAGTTAAATCTGGATGAACAGCGCCTCCAGCATCCAACTGTGTCAGGGTTCTGTTTTTTTTTCAAAGGTTTTCAAGCAGATAGCTTGCCAATGTTTAGATGTCCCATATAAATTACAAATCTTTGTTTCATAGGTTCCTTTTCACATTGATGAGACCTTTTAGAGATTAGATCTTTTTCCTGCAGTTCATGGCATATGCTAAGATTCTGGAGTGTCTATTAGGGTCGAGCCTCTTTTTGCATCACTGCTGCATCAGTTGTTAAAAAATAAAAATGAAAAATTGTAGATTCTGAACTACAGAATGATGATTTTGTGGTGAAATAGGGCAATTACCTCCACCTGCTTGGGAATAACCAAGAATGATTTCATGAATTCCATAAAGCTTCTGGTTCTCCTACCCATTCGTATCAAATATAGGTCTGGACATATTCCAAAACAGGACATAAATATATAACTCAAGTGTTACTTTAATTTTGAGAATACTTTTTCCCAAACGGTGGAAACATTTTGTTAAAATTCTTGGTTTACTTCTGCTGGATGCTGCCTACGAGAGTCGTTTTGATGCTTTACTTCTGCTTAAAGTGCTTGATGTATCATGCCATCATATATATATATATACACTAACCTTACATGAAATAATGATACGGCCCCTTTTAAGTTTGATGTTCTATCTCCGGAAGACATGGTTTTGAATGGACTGCATTCCTTGAGGGGTTCAAAAAGTATTCTTTGGTCATTGCAATTTGATATGTTGAAATTATTCCCTAATTGTTGCATATTTAGGCATTAAAGGAACTGGAGGATCGTTTTGTTATTGCTCTGAACCATTTATTTTGAGATCTACAAAGTTTTTTTATTAGAATGAGTTCTTGAAGGTACATCACGTCATGATATCTCTGTCTCACTGCCAGAGAATCAGGATCAGTTTGGAATTATATTTCTCTGCATCTTGACATGCATATTTAAATCCAAATCTGCATTTTAAATAGATGCTGATTTTATTTTAGGTAATGCATATTCGTTTCTTAGTGTTCTAAGAGTGTGTTTATGCATTACAGTTCAATATCTCTATAATAGACCTAGAGTTAATGGATCTTGTGGAAAACTTTTTCTTTATACTGTGTTGAAGTTTTTTCTTATCTTATTTCCATGCTGTCATTTACTTGCAGCCAACATTCTTGACTTAAAATCTTCCAGAGTTTCCCCAAGTGTGGTTGGGAAGGATGAGGTAGTTAAAGTCCAATCAAGTTCAAAAGGTCAGATGGATCATATGACTCAACAGCAAAAGACGAGCACAATAGACTGGATGGGATCTTTGTTTTGAAGAATTAGAAGTTGATGCACCATTAGGTTCCAGAACTTCAGGTAACTCTTTTGCATCAGTCCCAGAAGGCCGTCTTGGTAATGTGGATGAAAGCAGTAATGCTGTTAATCTGCGATCTAGTGGGAAATGCTCATTCTCATTGATGCCAAAAGAAAGAAATGATATGGTGGCTGATAGCAACTCTTCAAGGAACGGAGTTGAGGAACATAGTCTCACCATTAATCTGAAAAACATTTCTTTGGCTGCTAAATCTGGGCACTCAAATGATACAAGCACTGGAAAAGCAAATTCACATGCACAGTATAAACCTGAAAAGTGGATGCTCCCTGAGAAAGCAGAACATTCATTGACTCAACTAAATCTTGCAATTGTAAGTTACATTTTGAGTTTCGGACCAATGATCCTAAAAGTTTACGTGTTAATACCTTTTAATCCTTTTTTTTTATTTTAACATGATTCAATGATATACGCTCTCTGGTAGACTGTTTCACCTTTTGGGATGAATATCCCAAAAAGAAATGCACAAATATGAAAAGAAGTCCAAGTTACAGGTACTTTATGGACTATTTTCTGTTGGTCTGATGTGAATACAAGTCCATAATCTGATTAGTGTTTATATTCAATCAGGAAAAAGATCCTTTGCTTATGCTTGGGCACCGGATGAGAGTGCTGAAAAAAGGGAAAGGGGAATCACTATGACTCTGGCAGTGGCTTATTTTGATTCAAAAAGATATCATGTTGTTGTCCTTGACTCCCCAGGGCACAAAGATTTTGTTCCAAACATGATAACTGGGGCAACACACGCTGATGCTGTGATTCTCGTAACAGATGCTTCAAACTGGTTCATTTGAAGCTGGTATGGATGGCACAAAGGGACAGACTAAGAAGCATGCACAACTCATCAGTAGTTTTGGCGTTGATCAACTTATAGTTGCTGTTAACAAAATGGTTGCTGTAGACTATTCTAAGGGTCGATTTGATTTGATAATATCGCAGTTTGGGACATTTCTCCGCTCTTGTGGCTTTAAGGATTCCTCAATCTGATGGCTTCCACTGAGTGCAGTTGAAAATCAGAATTTAGTGGCTGCACCTTCGAATTTTCGTCTATCCTGGTGAGTTTCTTCTTGCATATATTTCAAGTTACTACACTTTTCGAATTCAGATATTTTTAGTCCCTATTGACTGGCAAAAGGGAAAAAAAATATAGTCTTGACAGATCCTAATGACAACTTGTGAATAAAAAGTATTATAGATAGATGTTCGTAGGAGATGATATTGGTTGGCTGCTGAATTGTGGCTTTGCCTGGCATATTGAAACTAAATCTAGACTTGGTTAGACCTTAGTCAAATTCTGAATGACAATTTACAGCTAAGCCCCAACTTCTTTCACTTGATGTATCTTTCTTGAGAAATATAACTATCACCTCTCGAGTCTTTAGTTGAATTTATCTGTTTTCAATTCCTCTTATCCCCAATTTGTGATGGTCTACTATGTTTTTAACCTCAGAAGGTAGGTGATATTTTGCCTGCCCTTACTGTATTGATCAAGTGACAACTATCAAAAGTTGGATACACACTTGACACTGGAATAATTGGCATTGCACTGTCATCTAAAATTATATATTTTAAAATGACAATAACGAGAGTAGCAGCTTTTCAGGTTGTTTTTGCAGTAAAAGTACGATTTGATCATTTTGTGTCTGTTGCACTGATCTCATTAAGAAGCAACTTTGGTTAGTGATTAACACCCTCATTTAGGATCCATAGAGTATGCTTGGTTCGAATTTAAACTACAAAACAGCATTGTGGTGTTCATTACATAAAATATATATTTATGTTGTTGAGTTCACTGCTAATTATGTAATTAAATTTATTGTAACTTAGAAGTGATACCGCACTCCCCGGAGAAATATGTTAGAATTTTTTTCCTGGCTTCCCTTTGACACAGGTAATTTTGTGGAACTAACCTTGGTAATTTAATGCAGGTATCATGGACCCTATTATTAGATGCGATTGATTCCTTCCAACCTCCTACTTGAGATTTTTCTAAACCTCTACTTATGCCTATATGTGATGTTATAAAATCACCTTCACAGGGGCCGGTGTCTGCCTGTGGCAAGTTGGAGGCTGGAGCTATACGAAGTGGATCAAAGGTATTCCATTTTTGTGGTGATGAAGGTTGTAATTTCTGGATATTGCATGCTACCTCCTATTAGAAGAGCTGCTAAAGTTGTTTGAATTCATTTTCCTGTCTTGCCTTGCTGCCTTTGTTTGATTGATATTACCTGTCCAAACGTCCCATTTTGGTTACCAATGATACAGATTTCTGGTTTTAATAGAATAGCATGTGTATCATCCTTAACCATAAATTCGTTATGTGGTTGTAGGTTTTAGTTATGCCATCTGCAAGTATAGCAACTGTGCATTCCTTAGAGCGTGATTCCCAGGCTTGTACAACTGGAAGAGCTGGAGTTAATGAAGCTGTCAACCTGCATGGAATAGATGGAGATCATGTGATGGGTGGCAGTGTGTTATGCCATCCTGATTTTCCAGTTGCATTTGCAAAATATTTCGAGTTGAAGGTGCTTGTTTTGGATGGTGCAACCCCAATTTTAATCGGTTCTCAGGCAAGCTTCCTCTCTATACTCTATAGTTTTCCCCTTTTTTTTTTTTGTTTTTAATGTTTTCGTTTTTCTGAACTATCTAATAATCTGAATGGAATAATCAGTTGGAGTTTCATATACATAATGCAAAGGAGGTTGCAAGAGTTGCAAGGATATCATTGTTACTTGATTCAAAGACTGGGAAAGTCACAAAGAAAGCACCCGTTGCATTGTTGCTAAGCAGAGTGCAGTTGTTGAGGCAAGTCAGGAGGATGATATTGTTGCTATTGGTAGTTGCCGGTTTATTTGTGTTATTGGCCTGATAATTGCAGTCAAATTTGGTTTGACTTCAGTCTGTTTTCTTCTTTCAGGTGATTTTGCATGAACCGGTTTGTGTCGAAGAGTTTTCAAAATGCAAAGCCCTGGGAAGGGTGTTTCTTAGGATATTAGGAAGAACGCATTGTGACCCGAACAGCCGAGGAGCGGCAATAGTGTTCATAATCTTAACATACTTGGGCAGTTTTCAACCATTAGAGTTGCCCGTCTTAGTGAATGCACACCTTTTTTAGAGAGGAGTTTCTGTAGTATTCAAGATCCATGTGAACAATGGACATTTCTTTTTATGCGGCTTCTCTAATATCTATTCCACGTGTGTTGTTGAGATGGATTTAAGTTTTAGTCTGTACCAGTTTCTTGTACTGAAGTACAAATTAAATTGATTCATTCTTTTTATAGGTACAGGCTTAGAAAGGTCTAAGTTAACTTTAGAAGAAATATGTGAATCTTTAACGGGAACTGGATGCAAGTTTTGGTTTGATTGTCCTTGCAATGCAAGGGTGTATCTTGATTTGGATCCCCCTGGGTGTAAGGGCAAACCGGGTTTTTGTGGTCTTATTGAAAGGAAGCTAAAAGTTGAGGTTAATAAGGAGTGCTCCATTCTGGAGATGTTAAAGCTAATGCAACAAGTACAATCAAGTCCCGGCAGGTGCAAATTAGACGTGGCCTGACCTGATCTGACTTACGGTGACTGTCGATTTATATTAGTTACAATACAAAACATGTATAAAATCAGATTGCATCAGCTTTTAAAATTAGAATTAGAGTGTAAAAGCAGTTAGTTTGGGCTTTGCATTTTCCTTTCCAAGTCAAGCTCAAGCACACAATTATGTATTGTTCTGTTTTTTGGTTGGGTGAGAAAAGAAATTCAAATGCAACCTTTACCCAATAAGAAAAAAGGCAGATAGTAGTATGTACTATGCAGTGTACATATGTAGGTCAACGGAAAAAAAGGGCAATTACTCAAAGTCAAAAAAGGAATTGGAAACTATGTCTATATGTAAATGCCCATTTTTATCCCTTCTTATTCGGTTACCTATTCCTGACTCCTTCGCCTTCCTTTATTCCTTTGCTTACAGTAACGGAAAATTAACAAAACAAATTATATGTATATTAGTATGACTTACATATAATATCAAAGCGAAAGAGGCTAATCACTACTGGCAAAAAAAAAAAAAAAACTAAGGTAAGCCCCCAATTTGGTCTCTTCCCTCCTTCTTCTTCTTTTGTTCCTTTTTTTTTTCCTTTAAATATGATCAGTGGACAGCTTTAAATTTGTTTGATTTTCTAAGTTTTTATTCGTTTCACCTGCTACCCATGATTGTTGATTTCTTTTATTTCTGTTAATACTACGAATCTGGATATATTCTTTTTCACAATATTTATTGCTTTATGGACTCCTCCTTTTCCCCTTTGCTCAATACCCAATTCATCATTTTGGATTTGGTTAGCGTTTAGGTACGGCGATTAATCTGGTTGTTTAAATGAGGTTTTTTTTTTTTTTTTTTCTTTTTCATGGTTGCCCATGTTCTCTATTCTTTCGTTCCCTATCATAAAAGAACGAATACAATTATGGCATCAAAGTTCCTAATTTTATTTCCTTTTATTTTCAAATTATGAATAATAGTAGTTGTAATAATCAAACTGTCAATCTGGACATGACTTTATCCCTCTGTTCGGTGATCGGTTACTTGCTATTGCAGGCATTTGATAAGTTAATTGTTTTAAGATTGTACTTAACCAACAACTTTAAAATCGTCTGATCGCTATGATGCTTTTTTTCTATCTTCTTCTTTTGTTGAAATTGGATTTTAAACGCGTTTAAACTCTCACCGCTTGCCAATGACCTTAGGAATATGTTGATTACTGCAACTTACTGTTTTCTTCTGCTATGTGCAGCTTTTTATTGGGGATCTTATGGTAGATCTACGGTTGATTCTACTTGTTTGACACCTTGAAACTTAGCTGGTTTGTCCAAGAAGTTCTTTTTGATCTATATCTCCGTTTTGTTCAAGGAAGTTGCATACCATGTGCTTGTAGAGTATTCTGCAAATTGTCTCTTTATGGCCTTCGAACCTTTTTATGACAAAACACCCCAACCTAAACCTTCTTACAAGGAGGATGTTCAGTTGAATACCAATTGGGATGATGTGATTTGTCCTATATGTTTGGATTTCCCCCACAATGGTGTACTCCTCCAATGCTCATCTTACGAGACAGGTTGCCGTCCTTTTGTGTGTGACACAGACCACTTGCATTCAAATTGTTTGGACCGATTCAAAAACGCATATGGTATGTCGTCCCCTTCTACATCTGATACAATTTCTGGAACAACCATTCAGCTAACAGTATCTGAAGACAATTGCAAGCCAACTTGTCCCTTATGTAGAGGGGAAGTCACTGGCTGGATTGTTGTTGATAAGGCTCGTCTTCTTTTAAATAAGAAGAAGCGTTTTTGTGAGGAGGAGCAATGCATATTTGCAGGTACCTACTTGGAACTACAGAAACATGCTCAGTTAGAGCACCCCCATGCATGTCCTTCAAGAATTGATCCTGCTCGGCAGCTTGATTGGGAAAATTTTCAGCAGTCCTCTGAGATAATAGATGTTTTGAGCACTATACATTCAGAAGTCCCACGTGGGGTGGTTCTTGGAGACTATGTCATTGAATATGGTGAAGATGAATCTGGAGATGAGTTTGAGGATTTCCCTGGTGAGGGCAACTGGTGGACCTCTTGTATTTTATATCAGATGTTTGATAACTTCAGGATTTCAAGAAATAGAAGGAGATCACAAGTCACTGATGCTAGAAGGAGGGGTCGCCGCTCTAGTTATGCTTCATCAAATTCTGATGAAAGTTCAGTGACTTCTGTAGAATATGCGGAGTATAGAGTAGATGAGACTGATGACGAGATTGTGAGCACTAGTGCCCCTTCGAGAGGTAGCTCTGGCTATCAGAGGTCAGCAATGTTTTTTTCCTTCTCACAATTCTCTTTCTTATGTGTTCCATTGTTCTGTTTATCTCTAGCTTTACTTATTGTTTTCATAATTAAGTATTCTAATGGGCATCACGTAAAAACAGTTGCTCTACGTTCAACCAAGAGGTTGAAAAGCATCTCATGGCCCATGGTTTGATTAATTGGTTTTCTGCCTAGAAACAGTTATTTGTGAAATCATGTGAGTCTCCCCGAGAGGTTTCATAAAGGCAAACTTTTTAGATAATTAATGAGATGTTTGGCCTACATGAGAACAGCTTCTGTTGTTGGTCTCTGTCAAATTCCTAAGGAATGGATCTGATTTCTAAAGAGAAGTTTGGAATGTGACAAATTTGTGGTGCAACGAGTTTTTAAAGATGAAAGAAATCCTTTCAGCTTCATAATTGTGCTTTGGCAGCTGCAAGCTATACAAACTAGTTTGATTTTCAATGTATCATTGCTGTTGGCTGCTGAGTGGTGAGTGCACCACGAGTCCACATTTTATGTTGTTTCAAAGTATATATTTATTTCATCTTCAACGTCATCGTCCAAAAGTAAAAGTGAGCAGTGAAAGGCATGAAGGTCAATGCAATGCAGTTGTTTTATTGACGTGTTTAGTTTGTTAGAATTACATGACATCAGCTACTGGTTTCATGGTTTTATTTTTCTTCTAAGTTTATCTTCTTTTTTAATTTTTTCTCCTGATTTTTACAGTTCTCGAAGACGTCGTTCCCGCTTTTATGACAATTAGGTAGGTACTGTTCACAGCTCCTATGTATCCTTTTATAGAGGTTTTACTTTACAAAGCCAAATCTTGATGATATTAGTGACAATGTTTTTGGTTGTAGTTCTCTAGTTTCAATCATTCATTCATTCTGTCAGTTTTTGCAGGCAGCACCGAAGAATTAGAGCTAAGGATTGATCTTGTAGAAGTGGAAAGCAAATGGGATACTTGGTGCTGCAGATGGTTTTAGATTTTAAAACATGTAAAAGGAATACAATTGGAACTCCTTGTTATGCTTGTGATTAAATATTCTGGTTAGATTTGATTTTCATGTTTATCAACTCAAATAGAAATCTGATGGGAAAACATTGTGAGAACATTGGGAGATGTTCAGTTTTCACAGAATTCTTTTTATGACAACCTACTACACGCAAACGTAACTGGTAACCCCGAGAGAAATTGAGGAGTAGCAAAGAAAAATGCTATTTGAAGCTGAATTATTCGTATATGGCTGATATTCAGTGATGAAGTTGGCATCGCAAAACTTGAGAAGTTTTTATCGTTGTTACAGATTTCGCAGCGAAAGTAGATAATGGTAGTAGAAAATAGAATAAAATTTGAAGAGAGTATTGACAGGGCAGCATAGAAAGAAGTAGAAAAGCATTATGTATGTAGTCATGTTAAAAGGTGCTTACGATGGGCATTCAATAAGACTAATTGAATACAATCGTCTAATCATCATGGATTAAAAAAAAAAGAACCGTTGTTCTAATTCATATACATCTATTTCATATCTATCCTGAAAATCTTTCTTTTCGTTTTGTTTGAATTTTATCCATTCTACCACTCGAGACTTGACAAGTAAAACAAACGAGGATTAACCAATTACCTATACAATTCTTTTTTCTTTTTAATGCCAGAAATGAGCCTATGCAAAATGAAACTATTTCAAGTCCTGCAACCACTTTCAAACAGCTAATTTTGGCTTAACATATAAATCAGGCAATGCGAAATTAAGATGCATACAGAAGTACAAAGTAGCCGGTTCAAAGGAAGTAAAATACTAGTGTAAAGATAGCCTAATGTGCTGAGAGTTGCTACTGACTAATATGGAACATTCATTGTTAAGCAAGTTTGGAATTATATTATTCTTCATTGCCTCCAACACGGCCACACCCCATCTAATTCCATTCATTGCTTTCGTCATCATCATTGTTAATATTAAGTCCTGAAAATCATCATCATCATCATCATAGTTTGTTTGTGTCTGTCAATTGTCGTTTGAAGGAAAGGGAAGGAGAACTGAAAAATAAAGATTTCTTTTCTTTTCTTTTCTTTTCTTTTCTTTTCTTCTCGTTTCTTTTGGTGAGAAGAGGGAAGGAAGGGATTGGGTGGCTGTTGCTATCACGGAAGGACCAATTGAACTTGGACACGTCATGCTAACTCCTTGTTAACTGCTCAAGTACAACAGAGGAAAGCCAAGGCCCTCAAAAAGTCAAAACGGTCAAATCAGCCGTACGTAAAATATTATATATTCCGCAGCCCATCTGTTTATTTCCTTCTCTCTCTCTCTTTCTCTCTCTCAGAGTTTGTTTGTTTATCTTGTTTTTTTTTTTGGGGGGGGTCTGTTCTTTGCATAAAGAAGAGAACCTGACAAACCCAGAAACTTTTTGTAATTGTAACTAACGAACCCCTCCCTTTCCGTCCATCGATATGGCAACGATTTCTGAAGCTGGCCAACGCCAAGTGACCAGATCGGGTGGCAAAATTGTGCGCCCCAGGCGAGGCATCTTACCCAAGACGCCGTACGACCGCCCCAGATTGCTCAATTCAACTCAACCAAACCCTAATTGGATCTACAGGCATATTTTTTCTCCCACTCGCACCATTGTCACCGGCGCCAGCAGGATGCTTTCCTCTGTTCTCGGCTTTGATGCTTCCTCCTCCTCTTCTTCCTCTTCAGACAGCGGTTCCACTTCAGGTTTCATCTACCTATTTATATATGCTTTTAGAGTGCGACCTTTTCCCATTCATTCTCTCTCCATTAGGTTTATGATATTTTGGGTGGTGGTAATTGCTTGTCTTCTAGGTTTTCGAATCACAGGTTTCTACAATCAAAGTACGTATCTTTTTTGTTAACCGGTCAATTCCACGCAAAAATAGAGCCTAGCATGTCGATTATAGCCATAGCCCGCGCGCAGTAACGTTTGTGCTATTAGTGATAATATTTTGCTTCACTTTTGTAAACTGCTTTGCTTTGCAATTTTATGGCTACCTGTTTCCAAGGACGTTACTAATTTTGTCCTTATTCTTGAGGCTTTCTTCCTCTTTCCTTTCCTTTCCTTTCTCACAGGGGCCCTAACCTTTCAATGGGTAATTATGCATATTTCTGTTTGGTACAAGTAGAGACTAAAACTTCAGATTTATATAGGATAATTGGAGGCTGTGAGCAATCTATGCTTCTACACTGTTTATGCTTTTGAAATAGTTCCGTTTCTTCTGGTGTCAATGCATGTATGCCATTCATTCTGTGACTTGTTAATCTATATAATTCTTTTTGTTGCTGCAGATGGCAGTGATAACAACAATGATGATCAGGATGTCTCGTCTCACGGGATTCATACAGAATATGTAATTATTTACCCCTTATGCTTTGCGTCATTGCTGCAACAGGAACTTGGTTTTGTCTTTTAAGATTTTATTTGGTCATTCTAGTTAATTTCAAGCTGATTTGATATTATTATTTTTCCCTGTTTTACTTACTTGCCATGATAACATGTAGACATCTTGACACTAGTGATGGTTATAAAGATCTTAGAGGATGCCTTAGTTGTTAATTTATGGGGCATCAGAAGGAGCCCCAATCTTTTGCAGGAAAGAATGAAACAAAGCACCTAATAGAGCAGCTTCTAATGCAGGAGACCTTCTCAAGGTGAGTAAGAACTTTATTTCTTATTTGCTTTTCTGGACCTTTTGCCTGCTTTAATCCTTTTCATCCTCCCCTAATACGTGTCCTGCTTATAAAAATATGTGATCAAAACCAAGTAATGCTTGTATACTATGACATTTAGAGTGTGATTCTTTGGCAAACTTCACGACATTTTTAATCATTATGCATTTCAACTGATTATCCTTCATATATACCTTGCTGTTAAGTATAATTTGACTTCAAGTTTTGAGCGGATGCTAATTTTGGCTAGGGAAGAGTGTGATAAACTTACAAATATTATCAAGTCAAGAGTTGTGGATTCTCCAACGATCAAAGGCATGAGGCTTGGGAGACTAAATGAAATGCCTAACAGAACAGTTGGAAGTGGTGTGTCTTTCTTAAACTTTAAAGGAACCGAATTTCAGGAATGAACATCTCAGCACCCATAATTGACGGATTGCTTTAATTGTTTCAGATGTTGAAATTCATGATCTTTGCAATGTGGCTGTTATGGAGGCCAGAAAATTTTTAGATGAGAAGAAGCCAGGATCAAATTCTAAGTCAGAATTGCACCACTGGACATCTGCTCTGAATTCTGTTACACTGACACATGTTTGTAACACTTTTTCTAATGATGCTTATGGACTTTTCTTCTTTGTGAATTCTTTTCTTAGAAGGAAGGTAGTGCAAATGAAAAGTCATTATACAGGAATTTTATCTTGGGAAAGGAGTAGATTATCACCATGATATTATTCTACTTTTGATATTAGTACTGCACTAAGATTAGCTGCATGTTTTATCAATGATGCCTGCTTCTGGAGTTACAGCTGTGTGGTTTGATGTGAACTCACCACCTTTGCCTCATAAAACTTATTTTGAATGTTCTTTTTCTTGCGCTCCTGTTTTCATACAACTTTTAAGCTGGTCTCTTTTCATATGTTTTTTTTTCTTCTCTTTATGTCAACATGTCTGTCAAAATGTCTATATGATGTTTGGGGTTCCTGTGGTAAATATCATAGTTGTTCCACCTCAAATTAACACCTTTTCATTTGGTTTAAGAAAATGAAAATATATATAATTATAAATGATGCTTCTTGTAATTAATGTTTAGAGATAGTAAGTAAAAAAAAAGTTATGTAGAAGATCTTATGAAGAAAAAAAATTTAACATGTACCAGAGGGATGAGGTTGAATATATGAGTGATAAATGGATATAAACATTCTATCCTTTTGCTCCCTAACTTTAGAAAAAATTCTTGTAGATGTCAATTTCTTATAATGGGTAGTTGTGCCAGTGGTTTGGTTTTCATGGTGTACTCACACTTCTGAAGCCGATGATGAAAGTGGCACCATTTCTTTCTTGCATAGTTTTCCTTTACTGATGTAAATGCCACTGTTGTTGAAAGAAAATTAGTGATGAAAATTGTTGATGCCTAAATATTATGTTAGTGTAAGAATATGGCCATTTCTAACTCGGTAAGTTTTTATTGCCGCAGGGTGCTGAAGATGAAGCAGGATCACCTGTGGACATGGCCAAGTCTTACATGCGAACTCGTCCTCTGTGGGCATCGCCTTCTATGAGCAAAATTTTAAATTAGATCGCCATCACCAATTGGAATGTCACTTTTCAAAGAAGAAACACCATATTCCATTGGGGACAAATCTTTGTACTCATCCAAGGTGCTGTTATATTCTTTTTCCTATTTATGAATTCATGTAATAATGCACTTTATGGGCATTGGTTTTGCTGGTTGTAATTGGCTATGATATTGTTGTATAATTTGTATTGTTAATGGATGTGTTATACTGCCATTAGAGGAGTTTAAATTTCTCGGAGGAACTTCAAATACATGCGAGATGACTGATGGCTAGGCAGGTGTTTTTTAGTAACATTTGGTTTGATCATATATGGACAGAATATAAGTTTGTAGCTGACGTTTTTGGATTATTTCTGCCTTTGCTTTTGTGGTTGAGCCTTTGTTCCCCCCCCCCCTTCTATTGTGATCATACCAGAAGAGAAATTAGATTACAGGTTTCTCTAGCCTTGGCTTACTGCAGTGGAAAAGATACATGCATTTATGCTTGTGTATGAGTAACATGCTTGTGTATGAGTAACATGCATGTGGTGCAGGTGTAGTGTGATCGTCTGTGCAGTGCTTTTTTGCTTGGTTATTATTTAAGTTACTGATCATATGTTTAACATTAATGCAGCGGAAAAGGGATTCTCCTGCCACCGGCTCATGGAACATCCAAGAGGAAATACGAAAAGTAAGATCAAAGGCAACAGAAGAAATGCTGAGGACTCTATCATCCTCAAAAATTGACTGGTCTTCATTTGCATTAGAACATAAGAGTGATTTTTTGGTTGGCAATTACTTAGGACGTGCTAAGGAAGATAACCTGCAGGGCTCTAAAAATTCAGTTGATGCATCTGCAGACTTGGCTGCAAAACCAGGTGCAGTTTTTGTCATCAAATAGTATTTCCTGATTTTCAAAATTCAGCTAGTCCGTTCAGTTTCTTGGTACTAATAATCAAAGACATCATCTCTCCTTTGCGGGCAGTGATTTGATCACTAGGTGTTTATAAGTTTTCTTACTAGGTTATTTTCCAGTTAACCATGGTTTTGAATTCATGCTTTTCGCATTTTTCATGAATGAATGTAGAAAAACCTGGGGCAGTGCTCCAGTGCAGATCTGATATTTATGAATTTATGATTAGTGACTTGTATTTGTAGAAGAGTGATGGTGTATGATTTCCAGCAAGATCTCCCACCAGCTCTACGCTAAGAAGTATTATTATTTTTTTAGACTTGCTCTTTGTCTAATGAATTTGTGATTGAGGCATTTCCATCTTCCATTGGGTGATTGTAGCCGCACTTTATTCTATTTTTCTTTCTTTTATAGTCTTTGTAATAAAGCTTTACCCTCCATAAAATTCTGAGTGAGTTTTTGGGATGGCTCAGATGTGACATTAGACGAGGGACAGAGACTTCGATCGACAGTGGATATGAACATTGCATCACATTGGTAGGTTGGTCTGATTCTCGTTAACCCCACACCCCCCACCCCCCCCCCCAAAAAAAAAAGGACATGGAAGGGGTTTTATGATTCCCTCGTCTCTTTTATGTCAAGATCAATGGTATTTTTTCTTGTTGTGAAATCCCTTGTCTCTTTATGTCACAGCGATGTTGGTGCTGCTGATGTTGATCATTTAAAGAACCCCAACGGATCTATCCAGCCATTTAGCTCTACTAGAGAAGGAACTGTGCAGGGTAAGAAACTACATATTTGAGTTTCTACTTGATGCTTTCTGAGGTTCTTAATGAGGTGTCTCACTATTATCTTTAACTCTTCTTAACCACTATAAATATTACCTCACAAGTAATTCTGCTGCTGTAAAATCTTATTGGTTTGTGTAGAGTGGTGGGGAGATAAAATAACTTGGAGAAATCTCAGCTGTAAAGATTATTTTCATGGTTTGGGTGTTTATGTTCACATTTAAAGAGAGGAGAGAGGTGGAGAAGGTCTGTTATTTAATCTTATTTACTAATGAGCCTGTTTCACTCCTAAATGTAATCTGCAGACTCACAAGTAGAAGATAAAAACTGCTTGACATCAAAAGAAGTTGCTGGGATAGGTGGTGCTGCATCTAGTACTGCCAACGGCTTCCCTTCTTTGGGATCCAGGTAATACAGCTAACCCGAGTAGTTTAGTTTTGCATGGTTTAAGTAATTTGTTTTTAGTTAGTTTACCCTCATTTCAGTTTGTCTGCTGAACTGGATAAAGAACAAAATCACAGAGCAATTAACGAGGAAGACAAAGCAGTTGGTTCTGGACATGACAATACATATAGAGTTGCGGCAGAGGAGAAGTGTGAGCTTTTGAGTGAGGCTTCTGTTGAGGTGCCAATTGTAAATGAAACTGATGGTGTTGCCTCGGATTCCCATCTCAGTTCTAGCATGCATTATGAAGGTTCACCACAACAGAAGAATACACCAAATTCAAAACGCAGGTTGGCAGGCAAAAGCAACAGTGGTATTAATAAGAAGCAACAGGGAAAGAAAGTGAGCAGATACAACACGAGAGGCAAAGGAGGGGACAGCTGATGATGATGATGATGACGATGATGATGCTACATCTGCCTCTATCTTAGTGTAAAATAGGCCAGGGGAAGGATAATGGCATATGACAAGATCATTTTGTAAAAACTGTAGGAAAATTGAAGATTGTGATGTTAGGTGTTCCAGTTTAGGAACTGATTTATGTAGTATTTTTTGCATAAATGTCACTGTCATGGTAAAACCATCGTGACCATAGTCGTAGACCGTAGTGGCAGGCAGTGATTAATTGTTTTGGTCTTTCATCAGCTTAGCTTACGTTACATCAGATGGAGAAGCGATGCATTTTGTATTGTTGTATTATTTTGCGCACATCCTCTTTATTTGTAATACTGCTACTATTTATGGGGTTTAATGTCGTTTTTTTTAAAAAAAAAAAAAAATCTGTTTACGTTACTAACCGCATCATTTTGCCTTGCCACTTTCTCGTTATACTTGCAGTTGTACATTTTTTGCCCAAATTAATATATATTACTATTTATGACTTGTTATTTTCTATTTCTAATTAAAGGTCTCGCTGTTGAATGTTGATGAACCGTGATAATAAAAAGAAAAAAATATGTGATCAGCGAGCCACCAATATTTTCGAGCAAGTAAAAAATAAAAGGCCAAGCCCAATAACAGCCGAATATTTTGGGCCAACAGATAACTGTGGCGTGGCGACGGTTTTGGATTCCTCTCTCGCCTGCCCTCGCATCTCTTCTCCCGTGCGTGATACAAAAATAATAAAACGTTGGCCTTGTGTTGGGGGTGCTTCAGTGACAGATAGTTGGAAGTACAAGAATGGATTCCGCGATAGCGCAGAAAACATGGGAATTAGAGAACAATATCCTTACAGTGGAAACACCAGACCCTTCATCGGACTCTATATTTTACTACGACGAGGCTGCTCAAGCCAAGTTCCAACAGGAGAAGCCTTGGGCCAATGATCCCCACTATTTCAAACGCGTTAAGATCTCTGTCCTCGCTCTACTTAAGATGGTTGTCCATGCCCGTTCTGGTGGCACCATAGAGGTAATGGGGCTGATGCAAGGCAAGACTGACGGCGACGCTATCATTGTCATGGACGCCTTTGCTTTGCCTGTTGAAGGGACTGAAACTAGGGTTAATGCTCAGGCTGATGCCTACGAGTATATGGTCGATTATTCCCAGACCAACAAACAGGTTATTTTTTTCTTTTAAATCTTCTTTTGTTAATTTTTTCCCCAAAGTATTGGACTTTTTTTACTTTAGCATATGTTTTGGCGTTAAAGTTGATGTTGATGAAACCCTCAATTAGCCCAGTCAGTCTCAGTAATGTACTTACTACTATTAATTATGTAATCCAAGGCAAGACAAACGGAAGAATTTATAATTATGAGTGGAAATGGGAAAACCTAATAAATGAGTGTTTTTATGAGAATCCTTTCATTTTTTAGAGCTAATCCCATCCTTTTTGCACCGTCTAGTGGGGAAAAAGAAAAAGCTATTAACCTCGATTTTCCTCCAAACTTGTATTTGAGCGGAATTAAGTGGTTTTCACTTATATCCTTTTGGGCTATTTAATTTGTACGAGTTTTGTTACTTTGTCTCGTGTTAAGGATTTCTAACACCGTTTGAAACCATGATAATGTTATCTATGAAAATCACTTCCCTTACGAAGAATGTTGTTTGTTTCATAGGCTGGACGATTGGAGAATGTTGTTGGATGGTACCATTCTCATCCTGGGTATGGATGCTGGCTGTCTGGTATTGATGTGTCAACCCAAATGCTCAACCAGCAGTTTCAGGAGCCCTTCCTGGCAGTTGTAATTGATCCAACCAGGACTGTTTCTGCTGGCAAAGTTGAGATTGGAGCTTTCAGGACCTACCCTGAAGGATATAAGCCTCCTGATGACCCAATTTCTGAGTATCAGACCATTCCTCTGAATAAGATTGAAGATTTTGGCGTTCACTGTAAACAGGTTATTACATAATTCAATTAATGTTCTTTTCAATGATGCTTGTCGTCTCACTGTCAATTAATTTTCATTGTAAGTTTTTCTTTAGTATTATGCGTTGGATATCACCTATTTCAAATCCTCTCTTGATTGTCACCTCTTGGATCTGTTATGGAATAAGTATTGGGTAAATACCCTTTCTTCTTCACCTCTTCTGGGCAATGGAGATTATGTTGCTGGACAAATTTCTGATTTAGGTAATTGTTCTTTTCTTGTTTCATTTGAGAGTAAAATATTGCTTTATACGTAGCATAGTTTCCTGTTTGCACTTGAAATTGCGACCAAGTTGTTGTTTATTTTGATCACATTGTTTCATTTTGCAGCTGAAAAGCTGGAGCAAGCAGAGAATCAATTAGCTCATTCTCGCATTCGCCCACTGGGACCACCTCGGAAGAAAGAGGTCAGCATGATTTTGGTTATTTTTGTAGTTCTCTCAAGCTATTTAGAGGATAATTTTATTCTGACTCAATGCAATGTCGATATCTCTTATGAGTTTCAGGAAGAATCTCAGCTTGCTAAGATTACTAGAGATAGTTCAAAGATAACTGTGGAGCAAGTCCATGGTTTAATGTCACAGGTAATGAGCTGTTCCAGGTTCTGAGAAATTCTTGCTTTAATATTGAAAAAAAAACTTGTGCATCCATAAATTGATTCAGTCATTCAGTTTGATCCGTTTATCTTTAACAGATTTCCATTTATATTATCAGGTTATCAAAGACATCCTTTTCAACTCTGTTCGACGGTCAAATATGTATGGGAATGAGCAATCTCTTCCTGAGCCTATGGTTGAAGCCTGACCCTATCATCCCAGCATGAAATTGAATGATCATGTTGCGAGTTTGCTCCCTTGAGAGACCAGTTTTAACAGGAAAAAGGAAATTGATTCCAGGCTTCGGCTGCATAGTTTTGTTCCCTTCCTTCCTTACACTGATGTAAATCCTTAGTTGGGGTCACCTTTGATTTGTTTTGGAGTTAAGCTACGCCTAATTCGTCTTTTATTTGTGCGTGTTGCAATCTTTGTGAGGAATCAAATGACAGCTATTTAGAGCTGGAGTTCTAAAATGGTGAAAAAAAAAAAAATAGCTTCAGGTTATGGGAATGACAGTAACAGACGTCGAGTTTTAAAATTTGCTGAATCCTTCACCTCATTGGTCGTTGGTTTTTTTGGGTAACAAGCCAACCTTTTTCTTTACTTTGTTTTAATTTCCATGTAGAATTGGCGACTGTTCCAATTCAACATCCGACGGTTGTACCATTAATTTCTTTGTTTGCAAATGTAATTTTGATTAATTTAAGAAAAAGGAAGGGTAACATTGATCATCGTGTTGATTGACGAAAAAAAAAAACGATTACTATGATGTAAACGGAAGTAATGTGTCAAACGAAAATATCTTAAATTAGCAAACGAAAAGGAATTTTAAAAATATGCAACTAATTTTCGGGGCTGCAGTTTGGGATTGCAGCATCAGGCTGCCTTTGCCTACAAGGGCTATGAAAAAAATGATTTTGACGCGGTAGAGGTAAAGGCCCCACCCGCTTTTCTATGCTTCTATCAAAGAAGATTGATGGATGGGTAGATAACAATGAAAGAAAAGAGAAGGGAAAATAAAGGGGAGGAAAAAAGGAAAAATAAAGTTAATGTATGAAGCAAAGAGAGAGAGAAGGAATGAAACCAGCAATGCATCCAATTAGATAGGAAGAAATCCTTGGAGAAGAGGACAGCATCCTTAGCAAAGCACCAGTAGTGCTTTTCACATGCAAATTAAGGTAAGGAAAGGAAGGATTGTGAGCTGTTTCTGCTATATATTATTTAGGTTTCTCTGGGATGCCAGACAAAGCGTGAGGGCTGATAGGCCCTCCGCTAGAGACGAGTTCTTATCTCCATTCTCCATTCTCCATTCTCCAACACCAATTATCGACTATTACATTCCACTAAAGTAAAAGTGCCAGAGAAGAGAGAGAGAAAAAAAAAAAAAAAAAAGGCCTTACAAAATCGCTTACCTTATAATTGTATTGTCTTTAGTCAAGATTTTATGGACTCTATCAAACCAACCATACATTCCAATTCCATGCCTCTCTCACTAACCCCCATTTCATCATTAGAATTTAGATTCCAATCTATGAGAACAACCAAATGAAAAAGGATTCTTTTCACTTTCACAGAGAAATGGTCCTCTTCATTGGCTTCGCCTCTTCGTCAATCGCCATGTACCTATGAGGCACCACTTCTGTGCTGCACGGTGAGTGCCAATATAACATGGGATTGAGCCTCAAGGATTAACCCTCCACCACTAGCTCTTTTTTTTTTTTTTTTTGTAATTTTATGCTACCACTATAGCTATACTTTTTCCTTCTCATGTGATGTGAGACAGCAGAGCTAGAGCATTTCCAATCCAAACCCCACCTGTGACTGACCCCTGCACTCAACACTCAAAACTTTGGCATATCTCTCTTTTCTAAACCAAAATAAAATGGAAAAAATATGATCCATCATGTTCGTTCCTGTGAGGCTCTGAGTGAGAGCCCTCTTAACCAATTTCATACATTGAATGTGTTTTCAAACAATTCACGCTCCCTTTCACCCACACGACTCTTTCTCAATTGATGAGCATCCAATTTCAAAACAACTCAACCAAAGCCTTCTTTTTTTTTTTTTTTTTCGGAGAATCTTCATGATGATGTATCCTGTAGAAAAAATAAATAAAAAAGCATCGGTGCCAAATGCCAGTAAATCTGGAGGCTGTACCGTAAGATATAGCCACATCTTTTTTTAGCAAATATTCCCTTGGCACTGGCAGACATCTATTCTCCCTGCCTGCCTTGTGCCTTCTCCCTTTTCGCTTGAAGTATCCAATTTTGTGTTGGTTTCTTTTCTTTCTTTCCCCACCTCAAATGGGTCAAAACGGGTCTTTTAAAGAAGTTGGTGGACCCTTGGAACAAAAATTATGGACCATATCTATTACCTACTGTTAAACTGAAAATAGTACTCCCACTTGGCTAGCATTGGTGAATGTTTGTGAGCGGGAAAAAAGTGCTTGTGCCTAACCGCATTTGTTGAATTGAACACAATTACCTGCTCTCATCTGCCATTCTCTTCCGTCCATAATCATCACCACACACGTGTTTCCTAGTACAGATCATATTCTATCTGTTGTCTTCCAAAGTCCCAATGTCAAAGACGCCTGCCTAAACCCAAACCATTTGAGGTGGAAAAAAAAAGGGTAGAGAATCAAATCAATCAAGAGCTCCACTCTTCCATGTTTGTTCTAATACTGAGCTCTAAGTGTGTTTTTTTTTTTGTATCAAAAGTCTCTTAAAATATTGTGATTTAGATGGGATTCTTTGTTTCTCATAGAATGGGGCCAAGATAAAAGAGAAATATATATTTTCAAAAAAAGTTTTATCACAAATTAAGCCGCTATTACCCTTTTAATACTTTTTTAATGAATAAATAGTAATGTGTTGAATGTGATGCTCAAAATACTTTTATCACAAAGTTTAAGTAAAGAAAGAGACGTTCGCCGTGTGGTGACCAGCAGACACTAGTGCTGAAAATTCTAATACTATATACGCAACAGCGGAGCGAAATTTCAACTGCAAAATTCCTAGCCAGCATTATTGCTGTAGCTGAAACAAGTTTTTGCTATTACGAATTCTCATTATTTTTACTTAAACCGTTTATAAAAAAGGCGCAATATATAAAGTAAAATTTTCCTTTCACCTAAAATGGTCACATTTTTTGTTTTTAACCCTTAATCCAGCCAGGCTCAAAAGTTCCTTCCCATCTTTTATTTTGTTTTGCGTACGAAAGTTTTCTAGTTTAGAGGTATTAAATTAAATTTTATGAAAATATCTCATGTTCACACGGCATCTAATATTAACAATGCTATTGTCGCCATTCATTTGCTCCCAGCCCAGTGCAAACCCGCGCTCCGCTATTAGCTTCTTCCTATTATATAATAAATAATATATAAAAAAATTAAAAAGCAGCCCTAAGCTTAAGATATTATTTATATTTTCTTATTTCTGTACTTTTCCTTTTGCCAGTTTAATTTTTTATTTAAAAGAACGATCAGGTTACATCATTTTAAACATATACGTATACATATATATATATATATGTGTATGTATACCTCATATTTTTTGAAGATTTAAATTCAAATATATAATAGTAAAAGTCCCAAAGATTTGGAGGAAGACAGCATATGGGATGCTCTTCTTTTTAACAATTTTGTTAGAAATTGAAGCATATATATATATAGATGAAATAGACAGCCGAGCTTCGCTTTAAACAAAAGTCATCAGTCAACTTCTAATTTGTAACTACACCATTTGACATGAGATTCATGCATCCCATCGGCGTTAGCGTCAGCGTCAGCGTCAGGCTAGGCTAACGTGCCCAACTTTTCGAATAGAATAAAAATAATACGGTCAAAAAAAACTCAGGCAGAAAAAAATTAAAAAAAAAAAAAAAAGTGTATAAGTTTTAGAATAGTTCCGTTAGTGGACTTACTACAATATTAATTATTATTATTCCAAGTATGGTCCCAAACCCACGGCAAAAGGAAAGGAGGCCTAAGATTAGACTGCGCATAAGAGTCAGTTGCGTAAGCCAGCCGATGTGGAAATTAGACTTTGATCTTTTCATACGCATTAGCTAGCTTTCATTTCAGCCTGGGCCAGGGGAGAGGGTCCCGCCATTTTAAGGGTCAGGTCAATGTAGCGTTTTAGTACTTTCGAAATCTCTCCCACCATAAAATGATTTTAGATATCACTTGAAAAATCCAAATTCGGGAGGTTTGCTTTTATTTATTTTATTTTTTCTTTTCTATCTTTCAACGGCGTAAATGGGTGGTTGTGTGAGTGAAAGGACAATACAGGTTGAAGATAATGTGAAGAATTTATTTGAGTCAATGTCGATCGGTTTAATTTCTTTTCCTACCTTGCTTTGTTTTCCAACCCCTCTTTTATTTCACCTTTGATCTAACGATAATTGAAACGTTAGCTATTGGATGGAGGATATGGAACCAAAATTGACTAATTGGATTGGAAAAACTCTAATAGAAAGATTAGTCTTCAAATGTGAACAACTCTGAGGGAGGCATATTTTTCTTTAGCTTTATTTTTGCTTAGTTAGAGAGACGAAAATAAACAAAAGTTCGGGTGATATTGATTTGATCTATTTTATCTATTGCACAATTATGCATTCACACATGCATATATATATATATATATAGTTTTTCATTCAGAAATCATGTCATGTAGATGGTTAAATACTAAATAATTATTTATCACATTAATCATCATGTCAAATTCTAACATGATTGATTTATTTCCTCCTAAATATCAGGGTATCAAATTTTAAGCTTATAAATCATAAATTTCATTAGTACATCATTCCTATGATTGAACACTAAATTTATGTTTGGATGAAAGTGTTTGATGTTATTTCAAAAATAAAATAATTAATTATTTTTCAACTTTTGTGCAATACTTTATATTTTATACAATTAATTTACTATATTTTTCTTCCCTTAAAACTTTTGACATCATCACTATCATATTATTCATGCATCCATTAAATATGCATTGTCGTTTTTTTGTTAGGTTTCCAAATAACCCTTTTATGTTTGACAATTAATACAACAATGTCAATTTAGCGGTCCTTTAAACTTTTTTTTTCCTTTTTTAATTCATTTAATCTTTCAAATTTTTTTTTACATGCCTTTCACCATGTGTTACTTTATTTATGACTTGGAGAAAATATCTGCAATTGAATTAATAATGCAAATGTCCCAACTTTCGCTTTGATTGGTGGAAAAATATAAAATATGT
>JBBYHL010000019.1:3983058-4019372 GCA_038381835.1 Adansonia madagascariensis | reverse complement strand
TGTATCGATACATTTGGTCCAAAAACCTTGATGGTATCGATACAATAAACATTGTATCGATACAATGATCATTGTATTGATACTATGAACCACTGTATCGATACATTTCTTTACAGAATGCATGTTTTGGTCTCGACGTGGCCTAGTATCGATACATGAGGTCCTATTCGATACAGAGGCTCATGTATCCATACCTTTACATGTTGTATCGATACAAACGGGGACATTTCAAATTTTTGGATCATTGGAGCATCGTATCAAAGCATAAGAACCATGTATCGATACATTCAAGTAAAATTGTGAATTTTCTTATATCTTTGGTCCCTAGACACTTTGAACTATGTCATTTGTTGCCACGTCTTTGCATTTACCTTTGATATGATCCCTAGGCCTTCTTGACCTCTTCAAAATACTTTTGTTGCCTGTCGATCATCACCCCGTCTTACGTCCGTGCTCCAGATTGCTAAAAATTAGCCCGGACAAAATAAGGTGTTTACAAAGGTTATGTAATTGAGGTATACTCATTTCAACAAATGTACATTTGGGGTTTAAGGTCATACATATAGTACAAATATTCATCATACATTGAGTGTTGGACTTCAAAGTATCAAATTTACTAATTTGTTAATACGATATAAGTTTAAGTTATATTAAAATAATGGTCGTAGTGTTATACAATTAGACCCATTTCATTTTCTTCATTCACCTATGGCTTTATACATTTACTTCTAGTATTATATACATTTTGTTATAATGATATGTGCATTTAGTAATAGTCATATGTACATTCAATTACACTAATACATAAATTTAGATATACTCATACATTCATTTCAAGTGATTACCATATAACATGTGTTATATTTTTATAGCACTAATATTTAGTTTAGGGTTACAGTTTCATGTCATTTCCCTGCAGACATTATGGGTTAAGGGGGTGTATTTCACTCACAGTCTTTTGTTAATGATCTTAGTCATATATAGATTCAGTTATGGTCATATGTACATAACACGTGATTTCCATCTGATTAGTGTTGGTAATATGCATGATTAGTATTTAGTATATGATATGGTTTTCGATCATATAGTCATATATACATTCAGTTATAGTAATTTATACATTCAGCTATGGTAATATGTACATTTACTTATGATCATATGTATATTTAATTATGATCATATGTATATTATAGGTGATTATCATCTCATTATTGTTGGTAATATGCATAATTCTTATTTAGTTTTTTTGATACGGCTTTGGTTTATATAATCATATGCGTTTTCAATTATGGTAATATGTACATTTATTTATGGTAATATGTTTATTTAGTTTTGATTATAGGTACATTCAGTTATGATCATATGTACAATACAAGTGGTTGTCATGTCATCACTGTTGGTAATATGCATAATTAATATTTACTTGTATGATACGGTTTAGGCTTATATGATAATCTGTACATTTAGTTATAGTCATCTCTACATATATTTTAATGGTTATCTATGCATTCAGTTGTGGTTATATGTATGTTGAGTTAAAATGCCAATAAAAACCCAATGATTTCTAATTACAGCCAATTAATATTTTAACATTAATTTTATATTTTGAAAATAATTATTTTAAAGATATATGGACAAATTTGAAGAAGATGACTATAACTGAATGTACATATGAACATAACTCAATGTATATATGATAATATATTATCATCATTAAGTTATGTTCATATGTACATTCAGTTGTGATCATCTTCTTAAAATTCAGTTGTGTACATTCAGTTGTGTTCATATGTATATTATCATATATACATTGAGTTATGTTTATATGCACATTCAGTTGTGGTCATCTTCTTAAAATTTATCCATATATCTTTAAAATAATTACTTTTAAAATATAAAATTACTATTAATTAGCTGTAATTGGAAATTATTTAGCTGTTATTAGCACTTTCCTTCACTTGTGTTCCTCAATGTACACAAGCCTAGAATTTTGGTAGTTATGGTAATCATTTCACATCCCTGTACTTGATCAGAAAAACAATTTCATTTTAGTAAACCTTCTATATTCCTCATTGCATGTACAAGGTACAGAACCTCCATAATACTTTTTGGATCAGAATTATTTCTATTACCTTTTTTGAAAATGGTGTTTTATTTTTATCCCTATATTTCCCTATTAATTACTCCAGTTCTAACATGTGTGATATGGTTTTATGATTAAAATTAACTTTTAGTAACCATCTTAAAGAACTATTGTAGTTTAAACTCTATATATTCCTTATTGAAGTCACAACGTCCAATGAATCTTTTTTTTTTTCAGTTTTTTTTATTCACATTAACTACTATTAACCATCTGAGATTAGGCTTTGGTTGCAAGGTAATGGAAATTATCTCAATTAACTTTTAGGACCTTCTGCGCAAGGTTTCTCAAGCATATAGATATGCAGATCCTACTTACTAGGTGTAAGGAATATGGAGAATCTATATAGAGCAATTATCTGTATTTGTTCACTCCATGAATCAGAAAATTTGATAGATATTTTAATCAAAAGAAAGTTTCATAAAGATCAAAACACAAAAAAATGTTTGCAATTAAAAATATGATTACTTATATGAAATCATGTTTTGGGTTTGAGATCAATGATTATAACTATAACATGTTCCAACACTACAAAGAAATGTACAGTAAATAGAAATTGATTGGCGCTACTTGCCGATCCCTTGTTAAGAACTCCTGTAGACTCGTAAGATGTTTATGGATAAAAATACCATTGAGTTTGAGGTGGAAATCATGATGAAGTTGAAAGTGATAGAGAAGCTAAAATTTATGTTAGATGTGCTTAAATAGGTTTAGGGATTGGCGTACCAAGTTTACAAATTTAGCTGTTTATTTTGGTAATGTACATAATAATATTTAGGTTTCAATATATGTATATACGCATGTTTGCTCCTCTTTGCTTTTGAACAATTTTACCTTTAATTCATTATAATATTTAATGATCAGTCGCAACATCTAAGCTTCAATTTATTATTATTGTTAGGAAAAAGTTCCATAAATCATATAATGTTACTTCCATTACATCAAGTAAATGCACTAAGTTTGTATTAATAGAAGATGATGCTTAGTCAGAGAAAGCAACAAGGACTAAAAAAGTTTTTAAGAATGAGGATCAATTATAAGTCGCTGCGTATATGTTATTTATAGAATGTAATACATTGTTTAGTTCATGTATTGTCCAAGCTTAACTCTAATAATTACTCTCTATTGGATATCTTTATTAATCAGGGAATAATTCTTTTGCTTTCTCCCTTGGTCCCTATATTGATGTTTTAGCAAATTCACCACTGTTGCATAATGCATGAATGTATAGACCATGCCTTGAAAATTTATCGATATTAAGATGAATCAGAGACAATTATACAAAACCATTACTCATCCCAGCACACTTTAGAGTCTATTGAAGCAAAAATTTTTGCTGCATGTTATCTCAGTTTCTAGTCCAATATGAAGGATAGAGGTAAGAAAACAATACATAAGGAATGAGTGAGGAAAAAACGATGGTCGTATTCATTCTAACCTATACCTCGATGTTCATAAAGAATAAGATGACTGCATGACTCATGCAGCCTCTTGTCCAAGTTTTCAGTTCTCTTTGCATCGATACCAGATTAAAAACTATAAAGGCATGCAACAGAGATTTTTTTGTTTCACAGTAACTCATAGTTTGTAGCTGACATAATTGCCAAATTTGCAATAGAAAATGCTCGCTTTATTTAATATTAGCAAAATTTTGAGGATAAGACTCATGCTCATCGAGAATAATTGCCAGCAATGGCAATTTCATAAATAATTCACCCTATCACTGGCAGAGAAAGGGAAAGAATGATTTGCTTGATTAATAACATTAGAGCAACATGCACTAATTGTTGGTAAATAGCTCTGAGAATAAAGTTTCCTTTGTATGAAAATGAAAGTTATTTAGAAATAGACTATTTTATTTCCAATGAGAGAGGTAATGCTGACGTAGATAATATATAGATACTTAAATGGAAG
This sequence comes from Adansonia madagascariensis, assembly GCA_038381835.1. Lineage (NCBI taxonomy): Eukaryota > Viridiplantae > Streptophyta > Magnoliopsida > Malvales > Malvaceae > Adansonia > Adansonia madagascariensis. The sequence goes on along the minus strand of JBBYHL010000019.1, from coordinate 4,015,318 downwards.
TAACATGTGTATGGATAAATCCTAGATACAACTAGTTGGCTCTTACTAACAACTGCTACAAAACCATTCGAGCCATGCTGAAAGGTGAAAGCTGTATATGCATAATTTTCTCATATATCATTGAATATGTGGATCAGCTTATAAGCATATGTAGAGCACATTTATAGAACTTAAGAAGCCCATAGTCTACATGCAAAGAATAATCCTAGACCTATATCATTTTATGAATGCATAAAAAGTAGAGGTACCTAACAAAAGAATTGATTTGCCTTAAGTGCATATGGCAAAATTTATGGAATCATTATAGGGAATATTTTCTTTAAGCAGTTGCTTGCAAAACTGCATGTACTCATCAAAATTTTGAGTAAGGAAGTTGTATATGCATTCAATACAAGGTCATATATGCTGGAAAATATACTTTTATTATCAATATACCTTCAAGTTACAACTTAATTTGTTATACACTCATTTCCTAGGCTTACATTAGATATTCATTTTAATTGTTCTATATAATTCATTCTATAGATACAAGTACCCTAACTACATGTAAAGAAGTTAATATGTGCATCAAAATAAAAATTTTTGTGGTGTTGTCATCCTAAACTCCTAATAACTCTAAAGTAGAAGTCCCAATCCTTGTGTTCTTCAGTGATAGGCTCTTGTCCAAATAGTTTCTGCCATACAAAATCTGAGACATTTTCTACTTCTACAATTTCTTGAGATATACTCTAAATGTTCCCCCCAACACCTATGCATGTCCAAGTTACTGTGTTAGTAAGATATAGTTTCATTTAAAAGATAGAGTCCCATATCAACTGATCCTAGAATGTAGATCAGTAGATGTAAAGGAAATATAATAACTTGCATAAAGTTCTTTTTTCATTCCTGATTGACAACTCATCTAATGAAGCATTATTGTCATCCCTAAATTTGTAAGAAAGGGAATATTGCATTGTGAGCTTACATCACATTTCAAAATAGTAATATCATCTGATCAGTAATTCGAATTAAAGGGAATGGGAAAATAACTTAAATGTCAATTCCTGCTTTATGTTAGCAACTTTTACGTATGATGACTTAAATGTAATTACTTATAGGATTTAGCAAATATTTGTACCAGTTGTCACCCACAACAACGTATTAGATTCATTATAAGCTTTCTTACTTAGTCTGCCATATCTATCCTAAAGATTCCATAGATCTTTTAACACCAAAGGCTTAGCAGGGTTATTGAGATGCTGAATTTGGTTCTCGCATAGTGGTCTACATCCTACAAATTGATCGACAAATTAATATGTTAGCTATATTGCATACTTCATTGTCGTACATTTGCTGAAATTAGAACAATGTTTATGCATTTTAACTAACAAAACAACAATCTTTCTTTCATATCACCTAGTAAATACATGAAAGCACCATCCGAGTTTTTCCTGTGTTTGAATATATGACCTATATGTTATTAAATCCCATAGTTTATGGCAACAACTAATTTGTTAGTAATCAGTAGTTATCCATTTATAGTTTTAGGTCATAATGGTTATTCACTGGGGTTTCAAGTGCAACATACTTACTTCTCAATGACCAAACACCAACTTCAAAGGTGTTAAAATAGAACCATATAAAGTCTTCACAAAATGGTCTCTTTAAAATTGAGAAATCATGTAATTTATGCTTAAGGACTCTTAGATATTCAAGAATTTACCTGCTAAATCTAAAATAATTTGTTAATAAAGTGAATGTAATATGATGCTGCCACACTGCTACTTGAATGACTACCTTGCCTGCCTACGTATGGATTCTTTTTCTTTTGAAATCCTCTAGACAATTTGATGAATGGACTATCTTTGCCAAGACCCAATTGACATCAAGGACAATAAGTTACTTTATCTGCCCCTTATGCTAAGGATTATTGTAATTTAGTTAGTACCATTCTTATTCAATCTAAAGTGTTAATTGGTCCTAGATATGGTAATTTCCTATGCGTTCTATAGCTAAACTAAGCAATGGCACGAAAAAAGGAAAAATTCATCAATAAAGACCCTTCCTAGTTCATAGATCTAACTGGTAACTTCCACATGCCTCATCATTCCAATCATGTTCCCCTTCAACAACGCTAATTCTATCTTCATTTACAGTTGCACTTAAGCCAGAAAATTAGGCACATAATTTGCCCGCAATCTCTTATTCCATAAAATTAACAAGAAAACCTAACTGTCTACCCATGCTTGCGACATCTAACCTTATTGCTACATGTATTCCTTCATTTTGTCAATTTTTATCCTCAGCGACTATATGTTATCCTAAACGTCTAACATGGTTAGTGAGTCCTTATTTCTAGTAGGTGCACTTTATATGACCAATGCTAAAGTTCCACCCGATTTTGACCTTTTCTTCTGCTTACCTTTTAAAGCATTCACCCACTACCCTTTATCAAAGTCAAAACCAATTTTCTTAGACTTGCTCTCCCATTCCATAAGTTTAAGACATTAAAGTTCCTATTTCATTTGCGACACTAACTTTAGAATGCTGTAGGAACTCAGATTTAATGGATGCATAGGGAAAGATTCTCCTATTTATGCTATAGGCTACTCTAATTTTTGATGGAATAATGAAATAAAAACCTGGATTTTTGTCTCTCATCAAGCAAGACATAAGCCATATGTCTTCATAAGTCATCACGGCAAATTTCGCTCCTCTAGGAATCAATAGGTGAACTACAAGTGTAACAGTATTTCATATATATGTAGACTGTTTTCATTAGTGTTATTTTATTTTAAAGATGCACTCTTAAAGATGATTTTTGCATGATATGATATGGTCCTACTCATATACTATTCACATTGATTATGCAGCACAAAATCCACACCAAATGCTTGACACAAATTCTGGGACTGACCAATAACTCCTTCCCACCAACATATGTATGAAATAACTTATATTGAAATCTTAGCAATGTTTTGGAAAAGTTCTACTACACTATCATTTTTTCCTATGTCAATGTCATTATAAAACAATCATACTAATCTCTCACAGTATTTATTCGATGATTCAAGGAAATTTTGTAAACATTAGAGTTTTAAAGTGTCAAGGTAAAGAAAGTTGATTTCTTGAATAAACCTGCTATTAAAATGTTGTCCTTTAAGCACCTTTTTCGACTTAAACCCATCATGAAAGTGACTTTCTTACTCTGGAACTATGAATTCCTTTGTTGCTTCCTAAGGTTGAGCTTCTGTAATAGCACGAGTTCCACTTTTCTTTGTTGATCGATCAGCTATTTGTTTTCTTTCTCTTTACAAGCCTTTTTTCGAATGTATGTCTTCGGTGCCATGTTTGAATTTATGACAATTGAATTCTAATCATAGTGGGTTTCGGTGTATGGCACTACTGACTGTTAATTTCAAAATTTTGTATAAAAGGTTTTGGGATTCAGAGGGTTTTAGGCATTCTATTCTACTAAGTGAAAGGGTGTCAGTTCTTAGGTAAATTCCAAAAATAATTTGGTTTTTACGCACAATAAAGAGTCATTTCAAGAATAAGAGAGATCGGTACTTTTCCTAAGGTGAGAGCTGGTTCTTCAAAGCCTGGTGTCCATTCCTACTTAATGCAAAAGCTATTTCTGAAATGGAGTCAATTACCTTTTAATATTGGAGCCGGTTTTTCAAAGCATGAAGTCGATTCCCATTCAAGTAAGAGGGACATGTTTCTTTCTTAAGCTATAAGCCATAATACTTTTAATACAAATATTTTCCAATTATATAATTATCTAGTATTAATATAAATAATATTAGTCATAAATAATGATATAGATATATAATTTAATAATTTATCTATTATATAATAAATAATATAACATATTATTTAATGTAGATAATATAATTTCCCCTCACCAATAATTAATTATAATGTACATAAAAATTTTACATCAATTTTAATAATTAATAATATAGATAATATTTTATGGATAATGATATATGAATTGTAATAATTTACATAATATATACAGATAATTAATGAGGTAGATAAAATAATCTCTCAAATATTTAGTTCATAAATAATGATGAAGTTAATATTTTTATTAATAATAAACATGATACTTTTATTAAATCCAATATAGATATATTAATATGAAATAATAGATATTATTAAGTATTAATTATTAATGTGGATGGTATGGTTTCCCCCACTTTTATAATGATCAAATTGATATATTTATAATTATTGTTATTATTATTATTAAAAAAGGGATATTTTTGTGCATTATACTATTTTATAATGAGTTGGTTCCTAAATGGTGTGAATCGATTCCTCATGACACATAAATGGCTAATCGAATGGCATTTATGCCCTCTTCACTTCAGCATAATTACTCAGCTATGAAGCCATATGTCCACGTATATGCCCTTTGCATAATTGCTCTAGAATTAGGGCCCTAGGCAACTATGCCTTGGCTTGTGTACTTTGGATGTTTCCCTCTACATCTGAAAGCCTCTATTCTTTTCATCCCAAGTTTGTTCGTACATAGCAGCAGGGGCTAACTCCCTCAACTTTTACCATAACTTCCTTTATCGATGGATTCCCGTCTTCCTGCTCCTATTTAAGCTACTCTTACCAGTTCTCTTTCCTTCTTGCCTAATCAAAATGTGATTGTCATTCATTGAGAGGAGCTAACTAGAAGTGGATTTCTTACAAAAAATTATCTATATACATATGCTTCACTCAACTGTGTTGATTTCCATTCATGGGTTTAATGGTCAATGGTGCTTAATAATGTAGAAATAAATTGTATGAATATATATATTTGAGGTTTAGTTCACACATTCAGGCAAAAAATGTCTATGAGTTACGAAATGAAAAGTATTTGAAGTCCCCTCTTTTTATAGAAATTTATGTACAATAAACTTAACTTGTAATGATTTCATCCACTCCAAAAAATGAGTTTATTGTTATTGTCATTGATGGGGAGATCGTCATTACTTGTAACTCTATGGAATATTGTGGTGTTGCAAGAGTTAGGGTGATGATTGGTAAAAACACTATGGTTGAGGCATTACACAGATGGATTAGGGATAAACTACTAAAGAACGTTGACCATCATATTTCTAGATATACATTGGACTTTGACCTAACTTTACTCATAGATTTGGTTAATGGTGCTGGTTTAAAAGATTTTGTCAAGTTTAGTGATAAGAAGTCTAGTTGGTATATATTAGACCATGAGGACTCTCATCCCTAATACGTACGATAATGGAAGCTTGCATGGGAGCACTGTTCTATGGGATCGATACAATATTTCCTTCACTGATTGTATAGGGGATTTAGCCTAATAGTAATTGTAGAATGTATTGTGTTAATGCAAGATTAGTTTGTTAGCAGCATTTGGAAATATAAAATCATAGGCAGTAGTCAAACATTTGAAGATATGCCTGAGTTAGCAAGTCATTCATAAGCATCGATTGTAAGGCAGAAGGCTACAATTGGCATTTAACAATGTATAGGATGGAAGCAACATAGTTTATGGTTGTTGGTACCTTTATAGATCAACATAACCATAAAGCTTAAGATACGATTAATGAAAGGCCTCATCTGAAGTCCAAGATTGATGTTGCTATCAAAGTAGAGAAATTAAATTTGCAAGTGGACACTAGTCTACATTAAATTTAGATAATGTTTAAAGTCGACTATGGAATTTGAATGACATGGAAATAGGCTTAGTTATGCAGTGAGCAATCCATGAAGATGTCGCATGGGAAGGCCTAAGACTCATACAAGCTAGAGCCATGGAAAAGTGAAAAAAAGTGGGATATAAACCCTCAAAGCATGGCCATATGCACATACGATACAAAAATAGATTTTAAGCAATTGTTTATAATGTATGGATGTAGCACTGTCGATTTTCTGAATGGCTATCAAGGGATGGTTTTTATTGATGGCTACCACTACCTTAAAAAGGGACGTTATTGTCAGCTTGCTCCTTTCATGCAATTAATTAGCTTCTCATTTTTGCATTTGTAGTAGTCAGGTCTAAGATTTTAGATGATTGGACTCAGTTTTTAGGGAATTCAAAGTCTAATGTTACTAAAGAGGTATCCGTTACCATAATATCCAATAGACACCAAAATGTCATTACTACCTAGGTGAGATATGCGAGAGAACCTCCCACACATATTGTTCAAGGAAACTTTAGTTCTAAAATTAATAAAGTAATGGACAAGCAGGAAAAATGTTAAAGACTAGGCATTGAAGTTGTTGGAGCAGTAGTCTATGCTAGATTAGAATTGGATTATGACATTGCAATGAATAACTTGGCCATATACAAAAAAAAGCAGTTGAGTAGGTGGAAAACAACTAACCAAAGCTTTGGTTGTTGTCAAAGTTCGGGCAGCATCATTGGGACCAACTAATAACAAATGTGGATAAAAGGAGCAAGGCACAACATAGTTACCCTCCTTAATGAGCATAGGGAAAAATTTAACGTAAAAAAATTTATAAATTAAAGTCTAATGTAAAAAAAAAAAAGAAGTGTGGCAGAATGTGGATCTAAAATTATAGGAGAATATAGGTAGAGGCAAATATTTCATTGCCTCTCCTTACAATGATTTTAGGGCTAGGGTAAATCCAGTGGAAAAGACATTACCGTCAACTTAGCTAGTTGAGAATGCACCTACTTAGCATGGCTAATGAGTAGATTGTCTTGTGTGCATGCATATGCTACTGTTAACTCAAAACGTGGAGACATATATGTTAGGAATGCCCTAAGGATGAAAGACATTTTGATGTATTTCATTAATTTGAGCTGATTATTTATATATACTGGAGTTTTCATTATGTCATTGCTATTCTGTCCTTATTTAGATTTACATGTTAAAGTTAATGTAACAAATATGGCTCGTTGACTGCTTGTGTTTATATTGTTAGAATGTTGCATATAACGGACTTTATATGCAAAAAGATAATATTTTGAGGGAAGTAGTCTAAATCGATAGTCTATAGTCTATAGGGTTAATATGACTAATTAACTCATGTTAAGACTATTATGTTGTCTAAATCCAATTGAGGATATGGCTTGTTTTAGCCATCTAGAGCGATTTGACTCCTAAGTAGCAACATAGATATATTACCTAGAGGTGGTGATATATTAGACTAGACTAAAGTGCAATTAGTTCATTAATAAGTCCATTTACATAGATTAATTCCTGAGTAAATAATTGACTTTATGTGTATAACTTGTATGCTTTGACATTGTAAAGGCTAAAGCATCTCAAAGAAGTAAGTAAGCTATTAGATCAATTCATTGGGAATATGACTTATACTCAATGAAAGCTTTACTTATAGATGTGGAATCATAGCTCCCATAAAGAGTTAAGTTTATCCTTTTAAAAGGCATTATGCAGTATAGTGAAAATGGACAAGGCCTCGGTCATTTATATGTCAAATGATAAATTGTTCACACGTGGTGAACAAACATTCTCACATATAGTATATTGGAACTTAAGATAAGGTGATCAAGTAGGTAAAACAGGCTTTTAACCTTAATTTGATCATAGATATCATATAATGGTATTAAACAAATGACAAAGTCATTTGACTAAAAGCCTATTTATAAAGCATACGTAATACAGTATATAATTGGGAGTGCGATCTCAAGTTTTTAGTGGTATGACTCTGAGATTAATAATTATGTGATTCTAAATAATTAATGCATAGATTATTGGAGCACAATTATATATGTCCAATTGATCATCCACTAGCTCAATATAATTCCTTAATTATTGGTTATTGACTAGAATATTTGAAGATAGAAGATTCATAATGCTATGAAGTGGTACACTAGATTTACTTATTTCAAGAGTATAGACATGTTCTTCTGTAAATAAATGAAAATGATTTTTTGGTATTATTTATTTAGGTTATATATATTTAATTTGATTAAATATTTATTTAGATAAGAATTAGTAATTTAAATTAATTATATTTATCTTTTGATAAATATAAAAATTAATTTAAATTAAATAGATATGAAAAATTAATTATTCATATAATTAATTTAATATCTATTAAGACTTGTTTAAATATTTATTTATAAATTAAATATGAATAATATTCTAAATAAATTAAAAATTATTTTATTTATTTATTTATTTTAATTTATGATTTAATTATTTTGTTATAGTTAATTTTATTTTGATAGTTAGTACATAATTGTTCTATTCGAATAAAATTTTTATGATTTTATTTTGAATTAGGATTGGAGTTATGAAAAATTATTGGGTTAAATAAAATTAACAATTTAATCAGAGTTAATTAATATTTAGATTAAGTAGGCTAAAGTCCATAAAATAAATTTGAGCTAAAATATTGTCTATGGACACTAGGGTTTGGGCCAAATTCTAGTAGGCACCCATACTAGGGTTTGCACCATAGATGGGTTTTATGAAATTAATAAAATACTTATTTTAAGTAAAAAAATAAAAGTAAAGTACCTTGTTACCTTGTATAAATAAGAAGCTTATTTCTAGGGTTTTTCTTAGACCTTGAAGCCACACTTGGACTTTTCTTATCACAATATCTTATCACAATATCAAGCTGTACGTATCTAGAGTTGATCGAGACAAAATGTGTTTGCACACTTTACCATCAGAGAATTGGAGAATAATGGACAAGGCTAGTTAGTTGAAGCTTTCATATAGATCTAGGAATTCTTGAATGGCATCTTCAGATCTGTAACTTAGGCAATTGATTAAGATGGCTTTATTGTATATGACAATAGGATTTAGTATAATCACATTAAAATTTTTTGAAAGTTTCACTGTGCATCTGATCAATTTTTCCTACAATTGGTATCTGAGCCACATCATGATCATTTATGCATAAAACTTTTAATCAAAATTCTCCTCAAATATGTATGGATTTAATTAATAGAGAGTTGACATTCTAAGATTTCTATTATATTGCTTATCATGATATTTATATATATATTATTTTTTTTGCTAATCATGATCCCTTAGATTTTAGAATTGATCTACTTAGGTTTTTATCAGGTTTGTAATTAGATGTGCTCTATCATCACCACATAGGTCTTTTTTTTTATTTTCTTCAAATTTTTATGTAAATTATACATGGAAGATGAAGATCTAAAGGCCATAAATTATTTTTGAGTTAAGTTGTTTATTTTCTAATAATTAGAAAGATATCTAGAATCAATAGCTTCTATCCGAAACCAATAACCTGATGGTGTGAAGATTTCCTAAGCATAGGTATTCATATCAGGAAAACGTTAAAAACCTAAAAACTCTAAAACCCTAACCTAAGGTTATTAGGGTTCAAACCCTATTAGCCTAAACTGCCTAGGGTGCGAACCCTAGCATCAAAGCTATGAACAAACGAATTACGTGGATGGAAACTAATGCATGAAGATAGAGCAAAAAGTTCAAAACCCAAAGTATGCTTTGGATGAAATTTTTGTATTCTCATTTTTTTTTATTTTCGAGGATGGGATCATGGTTTGGCTGGTTAAATATTTTTTGTTCTATATGTTTTGTTAATGTGTATATATATATGTTTGATAGATAACATGCCATATAGAATAGGTAAATGCTACTCAAACTTATATTAATCATGCATATTAAAACCTTATTTTTTTTAAATATTGAGTGTGAGAGGGTTTCAAACAAAACCAATAGCCTCCATTGTTGATCCATATGTGAAAGCATGGTACACCTTATGCTAGTTCTCCTTTACCGATACCCCTCAGTAGGTGGTCAACCATCGTCGGTACACTAAATTGGATTTCCTATATGGAAAACATGCTTGGGCATGGTCTATTCGAGATCATCCCTCGATGACTTGAATAGTGCATGGATCAGCTTTCCTAAACAATGGTTACACACTCAAGACTAGATTGATAATAAATAACCTCCTTTTGAACCTCTGTTGGTTAAATTGGTGGCCAAATAAATGGTTATTAATATATGTCTTAACCTTGGAGGATTTAAGGTAACATATTAATTGGATGGGATCCATGTTTTTGGCTATTTGAATTATGATCACCTTCAAGTGGCTTAAGACAATAAAAGCTGAAAATTACCGTTTTAATGCTATATTTTTTTCTAAGGATTTAATATAGAAACGTATATATATATATATATCTATGTTTAATTGCTAAATATTTGATTTATATTTGCTTGAGCATGATTGTAATATTTCAAATATATTTATTTGTTTTAGTTCAGACGTCACCTACACCTTTTATCTAAATTTTCACTAATAACAAATTGAATGGAGATAATTTTAAAGACTAGAAAAAAATCTGTTAATCGTTCTTAGCTGCGAGAAACATAAGTTCATACTTGATGAACCTTGCCCACCTGAGCCTCCATATGATGCAGTTAATGGATAGGCTTTCTTACTTTACACTTGTTGGAAAGAGTCTAATGACATAGCATGTTGTTATATGTTGGCTAGCATGTCAAATGCTTTGCAAAAGCAACATGAGAACTATGTCACCACTAGACTGATCATGGATATTTTTGAGGATATGTTTGGAGGCCAAGTCGAGTTGGCTAAACAATCTGCTATTACAAATTTAATGAATTGTAAGCAAAAAGTAAGAACTCGAGTAAAGGATCATATGCTCAAGCTTATGTGATACTTTGTTGAAGCTGCTAAAAGTGGTGTTAAGTTGGAATATAAAACCCAAAATGAGATGGTGTTTAAAACTTCTTCTAGGGATTTTGCAAGCTTTCAGGTTGATATAATTTGGAAAACAAAGAGTTAGGTCTCACCAAGCTCATAAGGGAGTTATAGGCCTATGAGCTTATGCTCGACGATGGCCACCAACCCAAAATGGAGGTAAATCTAGCTATTGCTTCTAATTTTGGCTTTGCAAACAAGAAAAAAAAAGAAGTAAAACTTTAAGAAGCAAGGAGCTTCTATGTCTTCCATTTCTTTTTCATCTAAAAGTAAGAAAAAAAAGAAGAAAAAGCCAAAGGACCCAAAAAAGTCAAAATGCTTTTATTGTGGGAAGGTTGGTCACTTCAAGAAGACTTGCACGGAATTCTTAACTTTTAAAGGCAAGGAATGTAAGGATCTTCTTTACATTGTAGCTTAGCAAAAGATTCAAAAAGCACTTGGGTCATTCATTTTGGAGCCACTAATCATGTTTATGTTTCTTTGTAGGGGTTCAAAGAAATGAAAAGTCTATTTGACAGGGACCTCTCTTTAAGAAACGATAGTGGGGGCATAGTGTTAGCAAAAATAGTGGGAGATGAACATCTTTTTTTTTTGATGAATTTAGATTTATTTTATTAAAAGACTATTTTTATGTTCTTAATTTTGAGAGAAACCTTATTTCAGTCGCTTGTTTGATTAAAGATTCTTATTCATCTTCTTTTAATAACACTGTAGTGATTCTTAAAAATAAGTCTTTTATCTGTTTTGAAAGAATGGATGATAATCTTTATTTGATCAAACCAAAAGATGTACTCATTGCTAGACATTGAATTAATGAATAACTCTAAAAGGTTAAAAACTCTTCTCTTTAATAGAGCATACCTTTGGTATTTAGGACTTGGTCATATTAGCCAAAAAGGATTTAAATAATGATAAATAATGGTCCATTAGAATCTTTAAAGGAGGTAAGTCTTCCTAATGTGAATCTTATCTTGAAGGTAAAATGACCAAGAGGTGTTTTGGCTGAAAAACTTTTAAAAATTATCCGCATTAATAGATGTGGCCCCATGAACATCAAAGCATGATGAAGGTATAGGTATTATGTGTTATTCATAGATGATTACTCAAGGTTTGGATATTATGTGTAAGTAAAGCACTGCATGAGTGAAACCTTTGATAAATTCAAAGAGTATAATACAAAAGTGGGAAAGCAACAGGGTAATTCCATCGAGACATTTTGATCCAATCAAGGTGGTGAATACCTCTCTGATGAATTTTTAAGGTACCTTATAAAAAATGGGATTTTATCCCAATTGATTGTAGCAGGTACTTTACCACAAAATGGTCTAGCAAAGAGAAAAAACAAGACCTTATTGGATATGGTACGACCCATAATGAGTTATTTAAAACTCTAAATATCCTTTTGGGAATATGCACTGCAAACAATAAGTTACATTCTAAACCAAGTTCCAAGTCAATCAGTTCCTAAAACTCCATCAAGTTGCGAAAGGGCAAGAAACCCTTACTTAGACATATGAGAATATAGGGTGCCTGGCATATGTATTAGATAAGAAAGTAAAGTAGTTAGGATCTCGTTTAGAATTATGCATGTTTGTAGGGTATCCCAAGGGAACAAAATAAGGACTATTTTATAACCTAAAGGGATAGAAAGTCATTGTATCAACCTATGCAACCTTCCTTGAGGAAAGTTACATGAATGACTTTAAGCCTCGAAGTAAAGTGGTGCTTGAGGAACTATCAGGAAATAAAGTTGCCCCATAGATTTTGGTCATGGATTCTATTCCAAGTTTCAAGGAAAGATATGCAAATGAACAACCACTTAGAGAGCTTCGTCGTAATGGAAGGTTTCTAAGAAGCCCAATTTCTTTATGTATGATGGTGAGATTGATCAATCTAAGGGCATAGAACATGAAGATGATCCAATCACCTTTGATGTAGCTATGAGAGATGTTCATTCTTAGCTCTAGCAAAAGGCTATGAACACTGAGATGGATCTGATGAAATCCAATTCAGTTTAAGAGCTTATAGACTTTCCTGAAGGAGTGAAACCCATAGGGTGTAAGTGGGTTTAAAGGAGAAAAAAATGCTATAGGAAAAGTCAAAACCTTTAAGGCTAGATTAGTAGCAAAGGGATACAAGAAAAAGGCTGATGCTGACTATGATAAAGTTTTTCACCTGTTGCAATGCTAAGTCTATTCATATTCTTTTATCCATTATTGCAGCTCTTGACTACGAGATCTGGTAAATGGACATCAAGACTGCATTTTCGAATAGCTATCTTGATGGGAGCATCTATATGATGCAAAAATATAAGTTTATAGTAAAAGGCCAAGAAGTGAAAGTTTGCAAGTTGCTTAGATCCATTTGTGGATTAAAGCAAGCCTCACGCTCATAAAACCAAAGATTTGACCAAGCAATCAAGGTTTTTGGATTTGAGCAAAATGTTGATGAACCTTGTGTTTATAATGCATTAAAGAGGGCAAAGTGGTCTTCCTAGTTTTATGCATCGATGACATATTATTCATTAGGAATGCTGTAGGAGCTTGTCATTGGTCAAACTATGGCTATCGCAATAGTTGGACATGAAGGATATATGGGAAGCTAATTATGTTTTAGGCATTCATCTCTTTAGAGATTGAAAGAATAAGATGATAGCTTTGTACAAAGCTTCATATTTTGACAAAATTATTGAAAGGTATGTAATGCAAGATGCCAAGAAAGGTTCACAACCCTTTATGGTACGATTCACTCTTTCATTGGATGATTGCCCTAATAGATCTAAAAAAGGGCAATGCACAAAGAAAATCCCTTATGCATCTGCTGTAGGTAGTCTTATGTGTGCTATGCTTTGCACATGACTAGACATTTGTTATGCGGTTAGTATTGTAAGTCAGATATTAGTCAAACCCGTTAACAAGCATTGGCAAGCCACGAAGCATATACTTAAGTATCTTAAGAGAATGAGGAATTATATGTTGGTATATTTCAAAAAAGACCTAACACCCATGGGATATACAGATTCAAACTTCCAAACTTGTAGAGATTCAAGGAAATCAAATTTTGAGCCTTTATTTGTCTTAAGAGAGGCACCATTATGTGGAAGAGTGTAAAACAAACTTATACAGCTAACTTAATGATGGAAGTCGAATACGTGGCTGCCTTTAAAGCATCTAAGGAAACGACTTGGTTTCATAAGTACCTTAGAGACCTTAAGGTAATTCCTCGTATGGATAGACCTATTATACTTTATAGTAATAATAGTGCGACAATAGTAAATAGCAAGGAATCTAGACACTACAAGAGGATAAAACATATAGACAGGAAATACCATATTATAGGAGAGCTGGTGATGGAAGAAGTTGTTGATGTCTGCAAAATTGCATCCAAGGACAACCTTGTTGATCTCTTTGCCAGAACTGGAGGCTCAGAGTTTTGGAAGGCACATTGAGGGTATGAAGATGTGAGACATGACTTATATACTCCCTTAGAGTAAGTGGGAGATTGTTAGAAATGCACTAAGATGGAAGACATTTGGATGTATTTTATTAATTTGAACTGGTTATTTATATATATTCAAGTTTTCACTATATCATTGCTATTCCATTCTCATTTAGATTTACATGTTAAAGTAAATGAGCCAACTTATGTTTGTACTGTTAAAATGTTGCATATAAAGGACTTTATTGTGAGAAGACAACATTCTAAGGTAAATAGTCTAAATCAATAGTCCGTAGTTGATGGGGTTACTGTGAGCAATTAACTTATATTAAGACTATTACGTCATCTAAATCCAATTAGTGAGATGGCTTGTCTTGGTCATCTGGAGTAGTTTGACTCCTAGGTAAAGACATAGATATATTACCTTGAGGTGGTGATATATTAGACTGGACGAAAGTGCAATTAGTCTATTAATACATTTGTTTACATGGATTAATTCACTTTTGATGTTTATTGTATAATTAGCTTAATCTTAAGTAAGTAATTGACTCCATGTGTATAACTTGTATGCTTTGGCATTCCAATGGGTAAAGCGTCTCGAAGTTGTAAGCTACTAGATTTGTTCATTGGGCATATGACTTATACTTGATGGGAGCTTTACTTATAGATATGGAATCACTGCTCCCATAAAAAGTTAAGGTTATCCTTTTAAAAGGTATTATACGGTATAATGAAAATGGACAAAGCCTCAATCATTTGTATGTCAAATGAGAAATTGTTCACATGTGTTGAACAATCATTTTCATATGGAGAGTGTAATGGAACTTTAAGATAAGGCAATCAAGTAGGTAAAATGGATTTTTAACCTTAAGTTGATCACAGATATCATATTAGGGTATTACCCCAATGACAAAGTCACTAGACTAAAAGGCTATTTATAAAGCTTACGTAATACGATATATAGTTAAGAGTGTAGTCTTAGGTCTTTAATGGTCTGACTCTGAGATTAATGATTATGTGATCAATTATTTAAGATAGATATTAATACATAGATTATTAGAGCTTAATTATATATGTCCAACTAGGCCTTCCACTAACTCAGTATAATTCCTTAACGATTGGTTATTGATTGGAATATCTGGGGATGGAAGTTCTCAATATGGTGAAGTGCTATGCCAAATTCACTCACTCGAGGATTGTGGGCATTTTCTTCAGTAAATAATTAAAAATGATTTTTTGGCATTATTTATTTCAAGTATATATATTTAATTTGATTAGATATTCATTTATACAAGAATTAGTAATTTTAATTAATTATATTTATCTTTTGATAAATATAAGAATTAATTTAAATTAAATTGATATAGGAAATTAATTATTTATATAATTTATTTAATAACTATTAAGACTTGTTTAAATATTTATTCATAAATTAAATATGGATAATATTCTAAATAAATTAAAAATTATTTTATTTGTTTATTTTAATTTATGATTAAGTTACTTATTTATTATATTTAATTTTATTTTGATAATTAGTACATAATTATTGTATTCGAATAAAATTGCTATGCTTTTATTTCTAATTAGAATTGGAGTTATGAAAAATTAATAGGCTAAATAAAATTAACATTTTAGTTAGAATTAATTAGTATTCAGATTAAACGGGCTAAATTTCACAAAATAAATTTGGGCTAAAACATTGTCTATGGACATTAGGGTTTAGGCCAAATTGTTATAGGCACCCATACTCAGGTTAGCACAACATATAGGTTTTATGGAATTAATAAAATAGTTATTTTAATTAAAAATTAAAATTACGGCTACTTCGCTACTTGATATAAGTAAAAGGCTTATGCCTAAGGTTTTCTCATAGACCTTGGATCCATGCCTGGAAGTTTCTTATCATAATATCTCATGATTGTAAACCTGGTGGCACAAGGTGCTCATTAAGGAGAATCAAGTTGTACAAATCTAGAGTCATTTGAGACAAAGAGTGCCCACATACTCTGCCATCTAGGAATTGGAGAATAGTAGA
Source organism: Adansonia madagascariensis (assembly GCA_038381835.1). Classification (NCBI taxonomy): domain Eukaryota; kingdom Viridiplantae; phylum Streptophyta; class Magnoliopsida; order Malvales; family Malvaceae; genus Adansonia; species Adansonia madagascariensis. The sequence continues at coordinate 3,999,153 of JBBYHL010000019.1, read as the reverse complement.
AAAGGTTAATTGGTTGAAGCTTTCACATGGATCAAAGAATTCTTGGATGGCATCTTCAGATCTGCAACTTAAATAATTAATTAAGATGATTTTATTGTATATGACAACATGATTTAGTACGATTTGATTGCAATTTTTTTAAAAATTTCATTGTGCATCTGATCAATTTTTCCTACAATATATGCATTTGTTGAGGATTTTTATAAATCAGTTACACATGAGTAGATTTATGTAGTAACCATAGCTCCTGTTAAAACTCGTAACTTGCCATATATGCCTCCATCAGATAGGGAAAAAGGTCATATATCCTTAAAGTCACCTATGACGAAAAGGCCACCAAGAAGGCCAAAAGTGAAGCGAATCTAATCTCAATTCATTAAGAAACATCCTATACAATGTTCAAAATGTAAGCAAGTTATCCACAACCATGCTTCAAATAGATCCCCAAATCCATGTAATAAATCTTATGGTACGCTGAATAAGTATGATGCTATAAACATAACTATTCTAGCTACATCTAGATATTGCATGGAAACCAAGTCATTAATGTTGGTTGTGACTTTCATATACAGGTTGAAAGTTGCAGACCTTTAGCAAATGTATTAAAAGTTAACTTTTGTGATCTTTTGCACATTGTCTATGGTGGACAGTATGTTGATGTGGTAGATATCCATGTTGTTATGGTTCAAGTCATGTACTTATGCATGTAGCCATAAGATAATTTGTTTGGGGATATTATAGTCTATGCCATTGCAATCCAATGTATATCCATATATAGTTGTAGCTTTTGTATGCTTATATATGTTTGTTGTAATTAAAACAGTACATGTAGGATGTGGTTAGTAATGAACAGTCCACATCCATTGTTATATGAAATCCTATCAGATAACTAAATGGCACTTATATTTATTACCAACATTCATTCCATAAATCAACTTAAGTGTAATGTACATACCTCTATAACAGAATGTACAAAGGACTATGAATGAATGTACAGATGACACAAATTGAATGTACATATGACCAAATGACCTTAAACTATATCAGATAGGTAAAGAGAAATTGCGAACATTACCATTCCAATTTTGTCTAGAATAAATGTAGACATATGTACAAGTGAGATAGGTTTAGGGATGTTATAATATTTGCAAGGGAAGTAGGATTTTGTTGCAACAACTACAACTTTTTACCTTACATAAGTTCCTTAATTTATAATTCTGGAAAACTGCTGCCAACGAGTTCATTAATGAATTAACGTTTATTAAATGATAAAGAAAATAATTCTAGAATATAATGACCGGATTCAGCTACAAATGAGATGAATTATATCGAATTAAGCATGTTGCCACTGCTTATATCTAAGAATTGACCATACCTCACATTTTGTAATATGAGCATAATGGAATGCACTTATGCCTTAGATGCATGTAGGACACATTAAAACTTAATGGTTTATATCCCAAAGTAAATGTACAATTGACCATAAATAAATATACAAATCACCATAACTAAATATATAAATGAGTATATAGATGACCAAAAATGAATGTACAGGTAACAAAAACCAAATGAACTGTAAGTCGTATGGTGATTAACCATGGGGAAATGTTAGATCGCAATTGTGCAAATTATTTAGACATTAAATATGACAATCACATAAGATGTACATATGATAATAAGTTAATGTACATTGACCATAACTCATATTTAGTAGTATGAGCATAACTGAATGCACTTACACGTTAGATGCATGTAGGACCCATTGAAAGTCAACTGTATATATGCCGTAGATAAATGTACAGATGACAAAAAATGAATGTATTGTTCACTATAACTAAATGTACAGATGAGTATAACTGAATATACAGATGACCTTAAATGAACATATAGATAACCTTAAAACCAAATGTACCCTAAGCCTTCTGACCCTTAACTGAATGAAAATGCCAAATAACAATTGTGCATGTTAGTTGGACCTAAAACGTGACAATCATGTAAGATGTACCTATGATAATAAGTTAATGTACATTTGAGCATAAATCATATTTAGCAGTTTGAGCATAAAGGAGTGCACTTACATGTTAGATATATGTAGGAAACATTAGAACTCAACTATATATACCCCTAGGTAAATGTACAATGACTAAAAATAAATATATAGTCACCATAACTGAGTGTACAGATAAATGTAACTAAATGTAAAGATGACTATCACTATATGTATGATGACCAAAAATGAATGTACAAGTACCCTAAACTGAATGTATGCTAAATCATATAACCCTTAATCGTATAAAAATGTTAGATAGCAATTGTGCACATTAGTTGGACCTTAGATATGGCATTCACATAAATGTACATATGATAAAAAGTTAATCTACATTTGACCATAACTCACACTTAGCGGTATGAGCATAACAGAGTACGCTTATTTGTTAGATGCATGTGGGATGCATTAAAAATCAACTGAATATACCCCTAAGTAAATGCATAAATGACTAAAAGTTAATGTATAGACCACTATAACTAAATGTACGGATGACTATAACTAAATGTACGGATAACTATAACTAAATGTATAAATAATCATAAATAAATGTACAGATAACAAAAATGAATGTACCCTAGCCCTGTGACCCTTAACCGTATAAAAATGTCAAATAGCAATTGTGTATATTAGTTGGACTTTAGAAATGACTATCACGTAAGATGTATGTATGATATTACGTAAATGTACATTTAATCATAATAAACATTTGGTCGTACGAAAACATTAAAACTTAACTATATATACCTTTAAGTAAATGTATAGGTACCCATAATGAATGTATGGATCACCATAACTGAGTGTACAAATGAGTATAACTAAATGTATAGAAGAGGAGATATGAATTTACAAGTAACAAAAGCTAAATTAGGCTACATCGTATGATCATTAACCATATGAAAATGTTGGATAGCAATTGTACACATTAGTTGGACATCAGATAAGACAAACATGTAAGATGTACATAAGCCAATAACATAGAGTATATTTCACCATAGCTAAATTTTCATACGAGTATAAAGGAATGTACTTACATGTTAAATGTATGTAAGAAAAATTAAAACTCAAATGTATATACTGGTAAGTAAGTGTACAGATGACCATGCATGCATGTACAGCTCACCAAATGATTGTACAGATGACTTTAACTAAATGTACTTATGACTCTAAGTAAATATACAGATGATTATAAGAACAATAACCTAATGTATAGTACACCATATGACCCTAAACCTTTTCAAAATGACTAATATCAATTGTGCTCATTATGTAGGCCATTCATACATTGACACTTTGGTAGAGAAGTACCGGTAATATATGTAAGCAGCCTATGTGAAAAAAGTGCCAAATCAGTAATGTAAAAGTATATTAGATCATATAAACATCCGTACTGAATGTAAAGTTTGATTGCCATGTTATTCTTTAGATAATGTACATTCCACATATCACCTTACATATGATTATATGTAAATTTCAAAGTCAAGAAGAGAATTTTTAAACTTATTGTACAGATGACCTTATATGTATGACCATCAATAAATGTACAAATGACTCTAATTCAATCTACACTTCTTGTATAGATGACCTTATATGTATGACCATCAATAAATGTACAAATGACTCTAATTTAATCTACACCTCTCTACAATGAAATGTATAGATAACAGTAACTAAATGTACAAGTGACCATATAACCCTTTATTATATCAAATAACTTTAACTGACCTATGCATACTATGTCTATGCCTCCATGTTATAAGCCATCTTTAGTATATATCACTGTAAGAGAACATACACATGATCATAACTTAATGTACAGATGAGCATAAGTGAATGTACAAATGGACACAACTCATTGTACAGAACATAAACTAAACCATATGGCCTTAAACCTTATGAAAATGTCATAAAGTAACTTTGCATCTTACATTTTTTGGATTATATGACAATTACATAAATGTACATTATTGTCAAAGCAATTGGTTATCTACATTTCAGCAAAGCTGAATAAACATATGAGCACAATTTGGTTTGTACTAAAGCCTGAGATGTGTTTACATACACTCAAACTCATATTCCTATGCCCATAAGTAAATGTACAGATGACTATACCTAAATGTACAAATCGCAATAATTGAATATACAAATGTCATAGCCTGAATGTACGACATATGACCCGTTAATATATCAGATAACTCTAAGTTTGTTATGCCTATTACATCTATGACTCCATGTACAATGACTTTTTTGGTATGTATCATTGTAACTGAATGTAAACGTGATCGTAACTGAATGTACAAATAAGCATAAGTAAATTATAGATTGCCATCACCTAATGTATAGATGAGCATAAGTCAATGTATAGATGCACATAAGAAAATGTGTACACTAAACAATATGACCTTAACCCATATGAAAAATGTCAAAAAGTAGTTTTGCATGTATGTTGGATCGATGATATGATAATCATGCATGATGTACATATGAGCATAACAATCGATCTTAAGTGAATAATCCTACGAGCATATTGAATGTACTAAAGCTGAAGATGCATGTAGAAAACATTGAAAGTCATACTTTTATGCCCAAAATGAAATATACAGATGATTGTAACAAAATGTACAGATGATAATAACTAAATGAATCGTAAACTATATTATTTGGACCGACAATAGTACAATAATGTCAAATGTACATATCAGTGTAACTGAATCTATATTTCACCATAAGTACATAACCTTTTCACCATGGGAAGTTAAAAAGGTAATTACCTTGGTAGACGATTGATAATTTGTCAGAAGACATTCAACAACCACATACTTTCGGAGTAGTTGAACATGTGTATTAGACTTGTAACCATTAAATTACAATAAATATATTCATAACAAAACCCTAAAACCCATAAACCATGATAAATGATCTTACACTAATTAACTTACAAATCTTAATTGTCCACAATTATGGCAGAAAAATACTTCAAAACTTGTATATGAAAGTTTCACATAGCTAAGATAATCAAAATGTTTGTGCAAGTGTAACACCGAATGTTTTGTATTGAATAGCAAAAAACCATATGATCTATTTACATACTAGTTGGGTTGTTAAAAACTAAACCTTAAGTTGGAACATATATAGGGTCTTACTATACATATCCCGATAATGAATCAAATAACGACCTTCCAATCATTAGGAGAATATTGATTTCTACATGAAACATTTTATGGCCATAACCCCACATCTTAAAGAAATCAATCTTGGAAATTTCATCTTTGAATCATTTTTTTGTATAGAAGCATTATCTACATAATGTAGTAATACTAAGTCTATCAATGTACATATAAATCTAACTGATTCTGCTCTTTACCATTAAAATTGGAAAATTTCTAAATTATATACATCAATTTCCCAATTATATAAGATTTTTGAATTCTGCTTTACATAATAAATTCCATTACCATAAATTAAATTCATAATTGTAAATCCCATTCTCTCTGGATTCTCCACAATTAACATGCCTAGAAATTTACAACTTTCATTTATAAATTACTTTTTCAAAATTTCCCTTAAACACCAATAACCATAATCAAACAATTATAACTACAAATTCAATGCTACAGACCTAACATAGCAATAACATACCTTACTAATCTTCACTTATAGCTTTTTTTTAGACCAATGTATTTAATAAAGGAAGCCTTTACACCAATCAAAAAATAGAGGATAGCAAAAAGAAAAAGGAAAATAGAGGATGGAGTTACAATAATCTTTATAGGTAACCAACTATTTAAAGGCCAAACCTTTATTTCATATTCAGACTTGGCTAGCCACTGCTACTGAGAGTTGATAGAGACTTAGTTGAAAGCCCTTATTCCTTCAGCTTTTTTTTGTTGTTGTTTAAACTCTAATACAAAAGAAAAGCTCAAGGTAGGGAAATTTTAGGATGAAAGGTGTGTTTTCATTAAAGGTAACTTGGTAATTTTTGTTTCTTTTTTAGTATTTCAATAATCAATATTTCCTTTTGTTTAATAATTATTTAGGATTTCACTTTTTTTTTAATTTATTTTCTGCTTATGGGTCATTTTGGAATTCTCTTAAAAAATATTTCTATAGTTGCTTTCTTTTAATAATTCTCATGATGATGAAGGGTTGTACATATAAACCATTTTTGTACCAAAATTTTTAGGTTCTCATAAAAGGGAGAGATCAGATTTGTCAAGTATATTTTAATTTTTTTCAATCTCATTTGCATTTTTGCTTTTTTAGATTTTGTTCTTTTTTTTCAACAAAGATTTTATTCTTGATTACAGTTTTCCCAAAAGAAAAAATCCTTATCTTTTTTTCTTGATTTGCAAGTATTAATTTTTTAAAAAAATTTCAAATAAATTGACTTGATTTTCATCAATTGGTTTGACGATATTTTGATATCTGTTTCATTTTAAAATTTTTTAGACTTCTAAAATTTTCTAAAATAAAAGAAAAAGATGATGATAATAATAACAAGAACAACAGGAACAATTAAGGGTATAAATTAAACCCAATTAAACCTAATAATTTAAGGGTCTAAACATTCTAAGGCCTAGCAAATGAAAGGCCAAAATATAAAATGAGGCCAATTATTCAATTAGAGACCTAAAGCTCAAATTTTCTTTTTCTTTTTGGATAATTCATAAATTTAAAATTTCATTTTAGTCAATTGAATTAAATATGCTTGATCTAAATTAAATTATATTGAAGGACATTAATTTAATATCAAACATAGTTTAACACAAATTATTCTTCCAAATAACTAAACAAAATTAGTTTTTTGAAGTGACTCTTCTTTGTGCATTTTTACAATAAAAAAATGCAAAAGCATAGACGCCATTTCATTTAGATTATCCAAAAATTTTTATATTTTTTTATTTAAAAAAAATACTTCTCTAAAAAGGCTTTACAATATAAAAAATATCTCTCCTAAAGAGACATAAACTTTAAAACACTTAAAAATGCTCATTCGAAGAGGCATACACTCTAAAAATTTTTAACAACAAGAATGTGAAAAGCATACTTAAAGGTTTTGAAAGTGACATTTTTCATAAGTTGCTAAACGCAAATCTAACATTTAAAACTGAGAAAAATATTTTCCTTTGTAATTAGGTTTGAATAGAGAGAAAATTTCTCACCTAAGTTTCCCATGTGGCTATTATGAAATAGCTGATAAATTGGGAGTCACCACTAATCTTTAGGCTAAATGTGATTGGTCACCTATCAAAGTTCATCCTTTGAGAGTTATAAAACCCTCGAAAAAAGAACTCTGAAGTCCTCTTTAAACTAGATTAAATTTTAGGGTTCACAAGTCAATTATGTATGAAGATGGATAAGCCCTCTAGAATGCCCATAAATGGGCACCTTTTAATCACTTTATCCTATATCTCGATTAAAGTTGATTTTAATTTTTAAAACTAAAAAATGAGTCTTGTATTCCAAAATTATTAAGTATTAACATCAATAGTTTTTTAAAAGTAAATTATATTTTATTATTTTGGAAAGATAGAATATTTAACATACCTAGCAAGAAAGCACATGAATATTAAAGGTTTTTCTTTTGAAATCTTGAAAAATTTTGATTTACTATTTAAAAAAGGGGTATTTCATTGTTGAATATAATCGATGAGACCTCTTCCATATGCGAGAAGAAATTTATATACCATTTTTAACTTAAAGCTATTACCTTACTATTTTATTAGAAACACATTTTGTTTAATACATATCATTAAAGACTTAATCTTAACCAAAGAAAATGAAAATATCTGAAGGGTTCGATATTGACGTAAAAATGCTAGCCTAACCATAAAACATGATTTCAATGCAAAAAATCTGAAATGGCCATAATGGTTTGGTTTTTGGTGTAATAGTGCTAACATGACCTTAAAGACTTAGTTTTCATGGAAAAAGGTTTAAAATTGCCTCAATAAGGCATTTGGTTGGGATAATATTTCATAACTAGGGGTAATATAAGATTTCATCATGAAATTACCATGTTTTTTATTCAAAAATATTTCCTAAGCTCAGCTATATGTTATTACTTATAGTACCAAGTTTTAATCACATAGAGGATAATGTCATACCCATATTTTTCTAAGGTCATATAATATTTTGCCTAGAATGTAAAATTTATGGTAGTTTCACCCTTCACTTTTTATGTTTTTGGATTGTTTCAGCCTTAAATTATTGTCAAACTACTAGCAATGCCATTAACACCTTTAACTACTTGAGTTTATCCAAACTTTTTTGTTTTTGCTTATTGGTCCACCTTTATTTTCGCTTACCTCTTAATGGATACCATACATCTTCAAGTATGGTTTGTTTTTCACTTTTCACTAATCACTATATGTTTACTTGTTAAGTTTTTGATTGATTTGGTTTATCAAGGTTTTGAAATTAGGCTAAGGTTTCAAATTTAGGATAAAGTTTATGTTTAGGGATTGCTATTTATGGTTATAGATTATTTTTAGCATTTGATTTTGGTTATTAATTTTAAATTATTTTTTTTATGGCTGTGATTTTGTTTTAGGGATTTATTTAATTTTAAAGATTTGTTTTGGTGATTTCGAATTTGATTTATTAAAGCGAAGTTGTGCAATCTTGGTTACCGAAATTTTGTTCATTCATTAGACTTTTTTCATGAGAACCAAATTGTTAAAGGACCAAAGTGATGTAAAAATTTTGCATTATGTTTTATTTTTATCATTTTCATTAAATTTTTATGATTATAGTATAAGAATAGTGAAACCAATTAAGACATTTCTCATGTATACTTTCCTATTTTTTCATGGTTTTAATTGAGATTTTGTTTATATTCATTTAAATTTTCTAATTTGATGTCTCTTAAAGGCTAGAGTCATTTCAACATAGCTTAAATTATCAGATTGTTGAATCACATAGCTCTATAATTAAAAAGTCATGCGATGCATATGCTTATATAGTTAAAGCATTAAATGGAGATTGAATTAGCAATAAAGAGATGGAATTGCAGTTGTGTAAAATGGACTAATTAATACATGTAATTTTTTACATGTTACATCCTTGCTTGACATAGCTATGTCAGTATGTGTTGGCTCTCTCTATATGTATGCATATATATTAGAGAGTAAACTTTAATTTACCTTCACTTTTGTTGATTAGAAGGCACCATTTTAGCATGACCTTTGTTATTTGACTTTGTTTTATTACTTTAGGGATGTTCTTCCGTTAGTAGGTCTATGCTTCTTGATGTTTTTGTCACCAGAGTGAAATATTTTGGCTTTATGGTTACGTAAAAACCTAATTTTCAAGAACATATTAAATCTTAGAAATTATGTTATAAATTTAATAATATGTTGATTCTTTAGATATTATTTTATCAAACTTTTATTGTGTTCAATGACATTATTTATACTTTTGGTATAATATAATCACATAATTGTGTCTATAACTTTTATAATTTTTTTATTATTATAATAGTTATGGCTCTTTTGTTCATGATTACTTTAGCAACTAATGAACTTGAATTCAAAATATGTTAAGTTTATACTTTTGGCATCTACTAGTATTTTGTCGATTAGTTTATTGCATTTTAGGGTTTTTTTTATTTTCTTTAGTTTGCCTCTTAGGTTTATTGCTTTTGGCATCTATTAATAACATTTTATTTATTACAATATGTCAAGCCTCTCACGAAGGAAGCAACCATGCTAAAAGTATTTCTCAATGAAAAAATGTCTTCTTGATAAGGATTCTTCCTTTTTTAACATGATGGAGTGAGAAAGCATAGATTTTCATCTGTTGACCATGAAAGGGGGCCATCAGATGAATCGCTCACCTAACTAGTCTTGGGTAGCCACCATGAAGTGGCTAACAATTAGAGTCACCACCGATCATTTGGGCCAAGTGTGGTCAGATGTGTATTGTATCCAATATTCAGAGTTACAAAACTTGAAACATCAATTCCATGGTCTGCATAGGGTTTAGGAGTTGGTTATGCATAAAGAGGTACAAATCTTCTTTCGATGCCCGAAATCGATACCTATCTAGCCATATCACAACTTGGTTCTATTTTCCTTGGTTTTGACTTTTCGTTATTTGATATAATCCCTTTTGTTAAGCATAATTTTGTATAAAATAGTAAACTGAGTTTTAAGGAAAATTTGAATATCATATGCACCTTGAAGAGAAGGAACATAAAGATTTGACTGAAAAATAGATTTTTCATATCAAGCACTAGAGAGAAACTGACATGAAACATTGCCTTTATGATTTTTTTGAAAATGATTTTTGAATATATGAATGCAAGATGAATAACATAACAGAAAATATGTTAGTAGGATGGAAAAGAAACAATATTGCATAAAATAAATTACATAGAAAAGGGAATAAGGGAAAAGATAATCAGCATGTATTCTCTTTATTATCATTAGTTATCTAAAAATAATTGAGCCGTTAATTCTGAAGATGCTTTAGGATCCATTGACTAATCGAACGTGAAAATCAAGTTTGAATTTTGAAAAGTCCAAAAGATATTTGAGGAAAACATTTAATTTTTTCTTGACAATTTCGAGAAAAATGAGATTGATAAACTTCAATTGATGAAATTTGACTACATCTTGAAAATTTTAAAACAATAGGGTTGGAGTATCCTTTCAAAAGACAAGGTTAGAGTATCCCCATAGATGACAACTTTGGTAAGTTTCAAATTTTTAATGACGTTTGTAATAGTGAGGTTGAGTATCCCCTTAGAGACAGGGTTGGAGTATCTCTAATGAAAACTTTGATGGTTTTGGAAAGATGAGCTCGAAAGATTTATCTTGACAAAGGTTTGGTGATTTCTTGATAAAATGATGTTTTTAAAAAATTCTTGATAAAATAGGTGATTTTTGATTAAAAAAATTGATAAAAATAGAGGTGACATGATAAAGATTACTTATACCTTAATCCAGACCTATAGGATTGATATACATATTTTGACTCGAAAGGACTAATCGGTGCCACTTAGAGACATCCAAATGTCTATGAGTGGGAATTAGAAAAAATCAATTGATTTTAACTAATGCTAAAAATAAGGGACACCATAGTGTTGTCCATTTTTCTGAATTTAGTCTAGGCAAATTTGAAGGTGTTAGGAGCTACGTAAAGTGGTATTGGAAAGGGATTCGATAAGATTTACTGTAAAAGTATTCCAAAAGTCTCAAAAAATTATCTTTCGGGTGGAAATAATTTTTGAAGTTGGGTCAAGCATGACACTGACAGCATGTATAGGGGAAACAATGCGATGACCTAAAAAATCATTGCAGACTTTTTTGTAATTTACAAATCACAAACAATACCTTTCCAGAAAAAGAATTTCATGAAATTTTTGGAAAAATATTTTAAAAATTCATAAAAATCATCTGATGGGCCAAAATGGTCCAAATAGAATGCAGGTCATTAATTCTAAGGGTTTTGGATAGCATCGACTCAAAAAATCATAACTCCCTCATCCAAAATAATGTAAAGGCAAATAAGATATTGTTAGAAAGATAATCTGATGCCCTTTAAGGGAAAAATATCAAAAAATTTTGTAAAAATCATTTAGGGTTCAAAAATGATTTTTTAAGTCATGACTATAGTATTGGTAGGGCCAAAAATAAGGGAGTTTTCAGTTTTATAGGTTTCTTAGGTCTAGACTGAGCCATGGACATCCAAAAGTCTGTGATAGTAAGAAAATAATGACACTAGCTTCAAAAGGTTATCTCATAGTCCTAAAGTGATTTGGGAAGACAAAAAAACCCATTGACCATGTCATAAGGACTCTAGCAAGGAATAATGCACAAACAACTTGGAATAAGAAAAAAAGTATTTTTTTAAAAAATTTTTGAAAACAAGAATTTTGACCTTAAAAACCATAAAATCCAAACATAAAGACTTGATTTTTTCCTAATCTTGGAAGACTAATGTGATAAAAAAACCTTAAGTCCATGTTAATCCTCATTTATTGAGGTTAACATGGTCTTGTAGAAGTTTTTAGAAAATAAAATTTTGATAGCAAACAAGCAAGCATTTTGACAAATGTGAAATTCATGTAAATAGGCATGGATAACATGTAGAGATATATAAAGATGACATTTTGACATGATATTAGTAAAAAAAATATAAAAAAATGATAATGAAGTGCATAGACATATTAGTTTCATGAATGACAATAAGAGTTATGCCATGAAAATGTTATGAACATGCTTAAATAAAGATGAACAACTAGCTAGAATTTCATGGCAAAATCAAAACGTATTTTCAAGAAGAGCTAAGCACATGGAAACCAAAAAAAAAACTACTCGAAGGGTCAACGAAGCATGAAAGATTCTATATTTACCATATCCAAGGCCATAAAATGCATAAGCTTTCCTGGAAAAAAAAGTTATGGTTACATGGATTTTTGGCACACTGAAGTGATAAAGATTATGAAAAATAGAAAATAAATGAAAAAGTGAAAAAATACCAATAAGCCTTAAACCTTAGGCATTTCCTTTGAGCAACAGCTTTAAGCTCACTTTCCCTTTCTTTTTTTTATTGGCAAGAAAAGATGAAAAGGAAGAGCTTTTTGGTTGTTATGATGAAGAGGAGTTTTAAAATGAAAGTAATTAAAAGGATGAGTTTTTAAAGGATTTTTTAGTAGGGTTTTAGAAGAGCTACAGGAATAAAGGTTTTGGCTAAGGGGAAATAGGCATTGGAATAATGTTTTTGGAGTGTTTTCATGTCTTTTTTATTGAGCCAAAGTTGGCTCTTTTATAGGTAAAATTCCTTTGGCTAACATGATATAAATAGGTGCAGCCCTCAGTACAATGCTCAGTTGGCTAAAATCCCATTGGCTAACATAATTTGATTAATGGAATAGAGGTGTTAGTGAAGTCTACAGATGAAAATGAGCTAATCTGCCCTTGGAAAAACCATTTAATCCATGAAAATATCCTATTTTTAAGCTATTTTGGGCTTTAAATTTTATTAAAACCTAATCATAAGTCTAAAGTGAAGGCTTGGTATGAATTTTGATGATTTTTTATGACAAAGATGTGTTTAAATTGGAATTTTAGATCAATGGTAGAAAGGTTGAAAAATAACTCAAATTGGGAAAAAAATGCCTTAATGTGTTAATACATTGTAAATTGTATTGATACATCTAGGAAAAAAATCCATAATGTATTAATATAATAAAGACTGTATCAATATATCCTCAAAATGCATTAATACAATTATTTATGTATCGATACATCTTATGCAAAAATCAAACTTTAGCTACTGCCAAGCCTTATATCGATACATTTAACCAATGTATTGAACAAAAAGCAAATGTATGGATACATGCCCCATTTGTATTGATATAACCTATGAAATTTTGAATTTTGATGATGTGGAGGCCCTGCATTAATACATCAAGGCCATGTATCTATACATTCATACAAAAATGTGAATTTTTTATATTTTTGACCCTTCGAAAACCTCACCTTAGCTGGGAATAATGGATGACTGACCTATTCTTATTCGTGTAACCTGGGTGACACCTCAAATAGTGACCTTTGATGGCATTCTTTTTACATTTTTCTTTAATATGATCCTTAGGTGTTTTAAACTTTCCCAAAAAGATTTTTTGCATTGTGTCTTTAATAATGCCTAGCGACATGACACCCGACAATCATCCTTATTTTAATTTTTATTTTTTAATTCTATTACTTTTTGACTATATCCTAAAATGCTAAAAAATGGTTTGAAAAAAATAGGGTGTCTACAACTGCCCTCTTTGGCTGTTGTTGAGCATCAGGATCACAGCAAAAACTGATGATCACCATTTTATCTAGGGTGTGCATGATGTTGCCTCATGTTTCTATAATAAGAAGACTAAAATTAATATAATTTTGGGATAAAACATAATTTTGGCAGTGATTCAAAGATTTTTTGGCAAAAAGTAAAGTTTAAATTTTGGATAAAAAACCTAGACTACGATTTTAGGCTCGACTTAACACTAGGTTTGACTTAAAAATGATAGAGTGCCAATTTGCCAAATCATGATCGGCAACTTCAGACTTTTGAAAGATTTTTTGACAAATTTCAAATAAAAGGCCTAGACTACAATTTTAGGCTCAATTTATCTTTAGGTTTGACTTAAAAATGACAGAGTGCCAATGTGTTGAATCACGACTAGCACTATTAGACTTTTGAAAGAGTCTTTTGATAAATTTTGAATAAAAGACCTAGAATACAATCCTAGGCTAAACCTATTCCTAGATTCAACTTAAAAGTGATAGAATGCTAATGTGCCAAATCAAGGCTAGCAATATCAAACTTTGAAAGTATTTCTTGATAGAGGGTCTTAACTATGGTTCTTGAATGAGGATCTTGACTAAGGTACCAATAAGTTAAATCATCACGTTCCAGCAACATTGGACTTTGAAAGGATTTCTTAACAAAGGGTTTTGACTGGGGTCTTTAACTAAGATTCTTAACAAAAGTTCTCAACGTAAGTTCTTGCCACAAAAAATGGAGATAAGTTCTTAATAAAGGTTCTTGACAAAGATTAAGGACATGGATTCTTGACGAAGGCTTTTAGCAAAGGTTCTAGACATATGTTCTTGACAAGTTTAATTAGCCATTCTGATCTGCCTACATCATTGGGTTTTAACTTTTGATGACATGATGGTAAAGGCCAATTAGTCAAGATTGACCTACCGCATCATTGGGCTTAGATTTTCTTGAAAGGATAGTTTGAAGAGATAGGGTTCTTACCTAAGCAACCTTTTGATTTAGCAATTTTTGATGTCAAAGGTTTTTATCAAGAAGTTCTTTAAAAATCAACAGATTCTACTTTGATGTGATATTGACAAGATAATGTTATCTAGTGACAATATGAATGAATGATGTGATGATTTGACTCTAACTTTCTTAATAACATGATTATATAACTATGTATTCAAGAATGAAAATGTAGTGGCCACTCTGATAGAGGTCAACTTCCATCAGAGCGGTTTCATATTTTTGTAATTTTAATCAGTCATATTTGAATAACTGTATATACACATGATGAAAAAATCCATTTTCTCGGATAAAAAGGACGAATCTGCAAAGGAAAAATTTTTGTTTTTGAGCAAGTTCTTGAAAAATTTTAGAAATTACCTTTACGGATGATCTTAGATTAATTTTCTTGTTTTTAGGCATTTCTTGAGATTTTTTTGAAAAACTCAAAAAATTGGTGGTCGAATATTTTTACCGACACCGGTGTGGTTTTATATCAATATGCACTCCAAAAAATCAAAAAATATTCAAGGGAAACTTTGTACTGATTTTTATACAGCAAGATGTCAAGTTATCCATTTTTGTAATTAATTTTGAATTTTTTATAGTATAGCGAGTATCATACTCGTGAAATTTTTCCTGATAAAATTATTATAAATTTCAAATTTTTATCTTTACCATTCTATAAATCAATATTTTGGATAACATGTTTTATTTAATTGATTTTATATAAGTTTTAATGTATTCTTTGAAAATTTTCAATTCTAAAATATGAGCTTTTTTTTAATTTATAAAATTTTCGGTAAAGTTTTCTCGAGTTTCAAACATCAAAATTCTTTAAATATTTTCATTTAACCACCATCAAATTAGTTTTTTAAAATTTATTTTATTTTATGAGTTTTGCATTTTTTTTGTTTTCAAGATACGAAGTTTTTTACTTCGTAAAATTTTTCGAGAAGAATTTTTTGAGTTTAAGATTTTTAAAATTCATTAAATATATTTATCAAATTTATGTTAAATCAGTTTTTAAAAATTTAATTTATTTTATGAGTTTTGTATTTTTTCCAAAATAACAAATTTTTTTCATAAGGGTTTCTTGTAAAATTTTACGAATTATAGATTTTAATTTTTTTCTTCTCTTTTCTCTTGCACATAAGACTTCTCAAAAAATTTTCTTGTTTAGACCTATGTGCTTAGCTAAAGTACACTTGCACTCTTAGGAGTGTATTTTATGCATTTATCAAGTTAAAATACATTTTGTTTAGTTTTGGGTTTTT
>JBBYHL010000019.1:3959379-3982958 GCA_038381835.1 Adansonia madagascariensis | reverse complement strand
TAGAGCACTCAATGCATGCCAAAAAAATGGTCAAGGGAGATTTTTTTGAAGTGCTTTGTTATTGTACATCTAGGCTCAAAGTCATTTCTAGGGCGAAGAGGTAGATAAAGTTAAAACCTACTTTCCACACTTTGTTCCTCTTCAAGAATTCATCAAAAAAGAGTGGCCCAAGTCTGGAACTAAGAAACAATGGGTGGAGACACTAAAGAACTTAGCTTATTCTGATATAACATGAAGGGCACCATGGTTTTCATAAAAATGCTTTATGTATCGACATGTTAGTTTGCTATATGTGCCTTTACTCGAAATATGGGGCATCGTGGGTTATGCACCATTATTGGTCCAAAGGTAATATGGTTTGTAGTAATTCATCCTATGACTTCAAATTTGGCTGGTGTTGACTTGGAATATCAGGGTGAGGATTATAAAAAGTCACTTTAGTTGGCCGTTTTACAATGGAGAGAAAGGTGTAAGTCAGGATTAAATGCATACACGGATAAGACTACTCCAGGATATGATAATTGGAGGAGAGTTTGAGGTTGTGACATAATTATTCTTGGCTCAGATGGAACCATTCCTCAAGTACCGATTTAGCCAGAACCTTTCACGCAATCTGAGATTGATTTGATTAAGAAGGAATCTGCTAGAAAGCGAAAAAGAATGAGTGACGAGAATGACCAGCTCCAAGAAGAAGTTGACTACTTACGAATAAAGATGGAAGCAAAAGCAAAAGAAGTTGAAAAAAATGAAAGAAAAATACAACTTAATGAAGAATGACTAGGTCAAACAAAACAAAAAAAAATGAAACTTACCGGGATATCTGGGAGTTCCAACAGCACTGCTAAGGGGATGGAAGAAGAAATGCACAAGCTTCATGAAGAGTTAAAAGCATGGAAGGCTAAAGCTTTAGAAGGAGAGGCTAGGCAAAGTATTTTTAAAAAGAAAGAAAAGAGCATACTGGTACATGTCTCCAGTTAAGAAGGTCTATGGAAAAGAATAAGCGACTCCGAGCTACTTTGGATCGAGAGCATGGAAGGGTATCTCAACTACTTGAGGAAAAACAAGGTCTCACTATGACTATTGTAGAGATGGGATTAGAATTACAATGCAGGGGAGATGATATTCACACTTGGCACAAGCCTACCGTGATCTAGATGCATATTGGGATAATAGACTATAATGGGCTAAAGATGATGGCAGACGATGGTAGCTAATTCTTTTGGCAGACAAATGTACATAGATCATCTTATTGAGCAGATCCACTCAGTTGCCATCCAAGCAAGGAAAATTATAAAGAGGATTAGAGACTTATAGATGCAAATTAATCTCATAGGATGATATGGACACATTGTACTTCAATTTTTGGATAAAGCTCAGAAACAATATGGTCAAATTAGGAATTTCTTTGGATGTAATCCCTACATGATCAATGATGTGAACATGTAATTTGTCGCAAAGTTAATGAAAATTTTTTAGTTTGAAATCTTAGTTAAAGCAAGTGTCCCTATAAGTGCATTCATATACTCATACCATACATACATATGTCCAGGCATATACATACATACATACATATATACATGATTATTAGTTTTATTAGTTCATAAGTGAAAATTACTTTACTCAAAAAATGTGGAATTGTTAAGTTCAACATTGCAAACTCAGAAAGACTAAACTCAACCACTACCCACTCATTAATACCATACTAGGCTTAAAACAAGAAGAATGACTGAAGATCACTTGGCAAGATTAGAGATATTAGAAAAAAGTAATCGACAAGCTCAGGAGGCCATACTTAAAAGGTAAGAAGAGTTATAAGCTCAGATCATGAGGATGGGGGAGTTGTTATTGGCCAAGAAGCCAATTTGTTAATAGCTAAATATAAATACTAATACTTTTATTGAGGGATCCGGGTGGTACCAGTTGAGGAACAAATAGCTAACGCTCAGAATGCACAACCAACCAATATCCAAAATCTGCAACACAATGTCCCAACTACCAACCCACTAGTCATCATCATTAATCCTGATGCCCTTTCATAAGGGGTAGGTGCAAGAACTACAGTAGCCCAAGAAGAATCAGTAGGCCCTAGCATCGATGAAGAGGAAAAATGTAAACAAGAGGGTAAAAAACAAGCTGAAGTAAAGATAGAAAAAAGAAAACTACAGCTTCTAGAGAAGAGGCTAAAAGCCATTGAAGGGGTTGAAGTATATAGTAGTGTGGATGTCGAGGACCTCAGTCTAGTACTAGACTTAGTCCTCCCACGAAAATTTAAAATGCCCGAGTTTGAAAAGTACAAAGGCACTACTTCCCTTCAAGCACACATTAAAATGTTCATAAGGAAAATGGCTAGTTACAATAAGCTTTTGATTCACTATTTTCAAGAAAGTTTGTCTAAATCTGTGCTGAGATGGTATAATGATCTACACTGCACTCAAGTTCAATGCTAAACTGATTTAGCTAATGTATTTCTTCAACAATATAAACATATGGCTGAATGGGTGCCTGATAGACTAACTTTTCAGAATATGGAGAATAAGTCTATAGAATCTTTTAAGGAATATGCACTAAGATAGAAATACATGGCTTCTTAGGTTCAGCTTCCCTTGATTAAGAAAGAAACCACGATGCTATTCGTGAGCACTTTGCATCCCCCTATTAAGAAAAATTAGTGGGGAATTCAACTAAAAGTTTTGCTGATCTTGTTATTTCGGGAGAGATAATTGAAACAGCTATTAAGGCTGGTAAAATCATGACTAGGGAGTCTTCTATTGGAAAAATGCCAGGGATAGGAAAAAAGAAAGAAAAAACTTTATCTGTTAACTACGTTAGTCAATTATACCGTTAAGGACCTCGTCCGTATTACCAAAACCAAAGACAGCAAACCCAGAATTCCTACTCTTTTAACATACCCAGAGCTCCTCTGTCAACATTACCTTAGACCACCGCTTTGAACCCTTCTCTACAAAGCCAACCAAGACCTAATGTTAATCTACCAACCTAAAGAGCCAACCAACCTAGATCTCGCTATGAACCCTTTCCTTACTCTCATAATGAAATGTTTGATAAGCTTTTTGAGGCACTGTTAGTGGCTCTAATCTTTTCCAAACCATATAAAGGAAATTACCCCAATTGGTATGACCCAAATCTGCACTGTGAGTATCATGCAGTAGTATGTCACTTGATAGAAAACTATATAACCTTCAAGCAAAAGGTTCAAAGTCTTTTTGAGAGGGGTGCCTTTTGAATTGATAATGGCTCAGCACCTAATGTGGTAGCAAATCCTTTACCAGATCATACCAAACCCAAGATTAATGTTCTAATTACTAAATAAAAAATCGAAAAAAGTTAAAAGTCCAAAAAGTTAGGACTTTAATGGAAAAAGTATGGGCAATCCTAACTAAAAGAGGGATATTTAGTCAAGATCATGGAAGTAGCAAAGGTCAACCTGGTCTTGGTATAAACTTCTGCAAATTTCATAAAAAGTTAGGGCATACTTTGCAAAATTGCATAGAATTTTTGGGCATAATCCAAAGAGACAACGGTAAAATTGGGTTCTTTGAAAAAGTTGGAATAGATAAAGAAAAATCAATCAACATGGCTCTTGAAGGATCATCGTAGTTGCCCTATGGTGTTAGTCACCTTCTTGTCATTCATCATAATTAACCAAAGATCACATTGCCTAAGATTAAAGTTACTCCTAAACTCATTATTAGAGCACTAACTCCGTTCCCTTATCAAAATAACCAACAAGTACCATGGAAGTATGATGGTGGAATAATAACTCCAGAGGTTGTTATAAGCCAGCTAGCTGCTATCGACATAACTGGGGTAAGCCATGTGACAAGGAGTGGTCGCATGTACGGCCCAAAAACCAGTGAAACCAATGTAAAAACTAAGTCAAAAGGACAAGTATCTAGAAAGTAATAATTACCGATGATAACCTACTAGAACTACTGGAATCGGTTAAAGAAAAAGAGGTTGCTAAATTTTTTAAGTTCATTAAACACAGTGAGTATAGTATAGTAGAACAGTTAAAGTAGCAACTGGTAAAGATTTCTATGTTAACCTTGCTGCTCAGCTCAAAAGTGAACTCAATCAGGCTTATGTTCCTCAAGATATTTCCATAAATAAGCTGGATCGCCTAGTAAATAACATTATTGCTGACAATTACATTTCATTTAGTGATGATGAGATTCCACCAGGGGGTAGTACTTCAAGAAAAGCTCTCCATATCACAACTCACTATAAAGGGACCATTCTACCCAAAGTCCTCATTGATAATGGATCAGCTTTGAATGTAATATCGTTGATCACATTATTTCACTTACCAGTTGATGTCAGTCAGATCAAGCACAGCACATATAATTGTTAAGGCATTCGATGAGACCAAAAGAGAAATCAAGGGAACTATTTCCATCACTTTAGATATTGGCCCTTACGCATTTGAGATCTAATTTCATGTAATGGACATTGTCCTAGCATATAATGGTTTGTTGGGACAACCATGGATTCATTCTGCCAGGGTCATCCCATCATTTTTACACTAAAAAGTTAAATTCATAGTTGACTAAAAGTTGATTAGCCTATCCGAGGAGGAAGACATTGTGGCCATGACTTCTACTAAAGCCCTTTACGTTGAAGTAGATACTAAAACTAAAGAGTGCTTTTTCAAGTCCTTTGAAATTATCAATGCCATTTTTGTTGCGAAAAGGTTTGTAAGCCCAAAACCTAGACTTTCAAATAGCACCTGCATGGGTCTCAAGCTTACAGTTAGAAAACGAGCTCAAGCTGGAAGTGGACTTAGGAAACATTTGTAAGGGATCAGCCGATCTATCAATGTCATTGGCAAGAAAGATAAGCAAAGACTAGGTTTCAAGCCACAGTGAAGTTAGAAGAAGAACTTTGAAAATAGCTCTCGAGGAAATAAGCTAGTCCAAACCTTTAATCAACAATCAAGCTAGAAATCAACCCTCTACCCCTTACTGAATGAAGTTTTTTTTATTATGAAGAGGTTGTTAATCTAGAAGCTAAAGAACAAAAAGCCAATAAAGTTATTATGGTGGTTAATAAAGCTTTCGAAAAGTGTCAGGTGGCCAACATTGGAAAAGATAGCAAAGAGCCAAATGAGGATTATGGGATCCATCCTTGCCCTCTTGGACACGTCTTGAAAATTTAGACTTGTATTGAGAGAACAATAATGCTTAGGTCAGTTTCAAAGTAATCTTGGGAACTTGTTTAGTCATTTAAGAATCTTTCTGTGAAACCTTGAAATGTTAAATTATCATTTACAGAAATGGAATGCATGTGACCTTTTTATCTATGTCCAATTTCTTTTAAACCAATATTTTTTTCCTTTATTACATACATTTATACAAATCATGTCATACATTTGTTTGACCATTCTTTTCTTTTTTACCCTTACAAATTTCCCACTCAAGGAAAAGCGGATGGTCCCAAACATGATTTAAGGGTTGAATTTGAATAAACAGTTTGCTTAAATGAGGTCGATTTCGAAGAAGATGTTAATGATCATTTGCCACTTGATCTACTAAAAATAATCGAGTGAGAGGATGAGCGAAAAATGCCCCATAAAGAATCCACGGAGGTGATAAATTTAGGGGATAATGAGGATGATAGAAAAGAAGTCAGGATAGGGACTGCCCTAATGTTCATCACCAAGGAGGAATTAATAAGTTTGCTCCAAGAATTTGGAGATGTTTTTGCATGGTCCTACCAAGACATCCCAAGATTGGATATGAAAATCATAGTCCATAAATTACCTCTAAAACTAGACTTTAAACTGATTCAGTAGAAGTTGAGAATAATGAAACCAAAAATGCTTCTGAAGATAAAAGAAGAGGTAAAAAAATAATTCGAGGCTGGATTTCTAGAGGTGGCAAAATACCCAAAATAGGTTACAAATATTGTCCTAGTTCCTAAAAAAGATGGTAGAGTTAGAATGTGTGTAAACTATTGAAACCTAAATCGAGCAAGTTTGAAGGATAACTTTCCTCTTCACCATATATGATAATACTGAAAAGAATTGTCTATTTTCTTTCATGGATGGATATTTGAGGTATAACCAGATAAAAATGGTACTAGAAGCATGGAAAAGATAACCTTTATCATAATGTGGGGAACTTTTTGCTATAAAGTGATGCTGTTTGGACTGAAAAATGCAGGGGCAACTTATCAAAGGGTAATGGTCACTTTATTCCACAATATGATGCACAAAGAGATAGAAATATATATGGATGATATGATTGCCAAGTCAACTCAAGAGGAAGGACACATTTTAGATTTACAAAAGTTGTTCAAAAGACTAAGAAAGTACTAATTGAAGCTAAATCTGGCAAAATCCACTTTTGGTGCAAGGTCAGGAAAGTTATAGGGTTTATTGTGAGTGAAAAAAGGATTGAAGTTAATCCAAATAAGATTAAAGCCATCCAAGAATTACCATCCCCATGTACATAAAAAAGGGGTGCAAAATTTTTTGGGGAGGTTGAATTACATTACCAGATTCATATCCCAACTCACTTATAAATATGACACAATATTTTGGCTCTTGCGAAAACAAAACCCTGGTGAATGGAATGAAGAATGCCAGGGAGCATTCGAAAAAGTTAAGCATTGCCTTTGTAATCCTCCAATATTAGTGCCACCTATATTGGGATGACCTTTGATCTTATACTTGTCAATGTTTGAAAGGTCTATGGGTTGTGTGCTAGGATAGCGAAAAGAAAGAGCGGGCTATTTATTACCTCAGTAAGAAATTTCTTGACTACTAGGTAAATTATTCTCAAATAGAAAAGATATGTTGTGCCCTAATTTGGGCTACAAAAAGTCTCCAACAATATATGTTGTATCATACCACCTGGCTGATTACCATAATAAACCCAATCAAATATTTGTTTGAAGCACCGACTTTGTCAGGAAGGATAGCTAGATGTTAAGTTTTGCTATCAGAATATGATATGGTTTATGTGAGTCCAAAAGCAATTAAAGAAAACATTATCACTGAATTCCTAGCAAGCCAAGCACTTGATGATTATCAGCCATTGAATTTTAACTTTCCTGATGAGGATTTAATGAATATTTCAGTGGAAGAAGAGTGAGAGCTATCGAAGGAATTAACATAGAAAAGGTATTTCGATGGAGCATCAAATGCTTTAGGCCATGGAATTAGGGCAATCTTAATATCTCCAGAAGGAGACTATTACCCTTTTACTGCTCAATTGTACAAATAATGTAGCAAAATATAAAGCATTTGTTATAAGACTTCGAGCAGCTGTAGAGAGAAAAGCTTAATTATTGAAAGTATGCAGGGACTTAGCCTTAGTGATTTATTAGTTCTGTGGAGAATGGGAAACTCATGATTCGAGGATGCAACAATATAGAAAGCTAATTCTACAATTGCTTAAAGAATTCGATAAGGTAGAATTTATTCATCTGACTCGAGACGATAATCAAATGGCAGATACTTTAGCCACATTGGCTTCAATGTTTAAGGTGAATGAAAGGCAAGAGGTAACACTAATTCAGATGAGCATATATGAGTATCCTACATATTGTTGCAATGTGGAAATGGAAGCTACTGATTTTCCTTGGTATCATGACATCAAAAGATATCTTAAAGATCGAGCATACCAAGATAATACCTCTGAGACCGATAAAAGAACTTTAACGATATTGACGATGAATTTTATTTTAGATGAAGATTCTTTACAAGAAGAGTTATGATCAAGTGTTACTAAGATGTGTTGATGCTCCCGAAGCATAGAAGATATTGGAAAAAGTGCATGAAAGGATTTGCGTATCCACGCGAATGGACATAATAATGGTGAAGCAAATAATGAGATTGAGTTATTTCTAGATGGCTATGGAAGGTGATTGTATTAAATATGCCCGAAAGTGTCATAAACGCCAAGTTTATGTGGACAAGATCCATGTACCACCTTCACTATTACATGTCATAATCGCACCATGGCCTTTCTTCGTATAGGGCATGGATGTTATTGGACTAATTACCCTTATAGCCTCGAACCATCATCGTTTTATCTTGGTGGCTATCGATTACTTCACCAAATAGGTTAAAGCAGCTTCCTATATAAATGTGTCAAGGTTGATGGTTATAAAATTTTTGAGAACTAACATCATTTGTCGATTTAGGATCCCTGAAAGAGTTATAACGGATAACGCCTCCAATTTGAATAATAAATTAATGATAGAGGTGTGTAGCTAGCTTAAAATTTCTCATCATAATTCGGTGACATACTGTCCAAAGATGAATAGAACTGTAAAGCCAGTTAATAAAAATATTAAAAAAATTATAGGAAAGATGGTAAAGACCTACAAAGATTGGCATGAGAATCTACCATTTGCCCTTTTGGCTTATAGAACTTTAATTTGAACTTCAACTGGGGCAATGCCTTATTCGTTAGTCTATGGTACAAAGGCTGTCTTACCAATTAAAGTGGGGATCCCTTCACTCTGAGTTTTAATGGAAACCAAGTTGGAAGAAGCCGAATGGATTTGAGTTCGCTATGAGCAACTAAACTTCATTGAAGAACAAAGGTTAAAAGCTATTCAACATGGGCAGACATACCAAAAAAGAATGATGAGGGCACATGATAAGAAAATTTAGCCCAGAAAATTCCACGATGGAGTATTACTGCTAAGAAGAATCCTGCCAGGATAAAAAGATCCTCGAGACAAATAGGCACCTAGTTAGGAAGGACCTTATTTTGTCCAGAAGATATTTTCAATAGGAGCATTGATATTGCCAGAGATGGATGGAGGAATTCTACCAAACCCCATTAATTTGAATAATGTAAAAGATATTATGCTTAAAAAAAGAGAAAAATGGATTAAAACCTGAAAAGGCATTCGTTTAAAAAAATAAAATGAAAAAAATAAAAAAAACCTAAAAGGGTATCTGATCAAAGGTAGTATAAGAGGAAGACTTTAAGCTAAAGGCTCGCAGCAATAGCCCAAGCATTTGAAAGGAACAGACAAAACATAATTTGTCGGAAGAGTATGAGGCATAGTATGATCCAAAGCATCTTCAAGAGATGGATTTTCAGGAAAATAAACTTTCTGTGTAGAAGAAATGTAAAAAAATGAATGAATAGGAGATCTCACTTATCTAAATAATATCCAAATCTCTTTTGTATTTTACCACTATGTTTAAAATAACCAAAGTTGTATCCTCTTTCTTTGTTACAATACAAGTACATATTTTTATTCATACCTTTGTTAATTAGTCTTTTGGACCATGCTAACATTTCTGCTAGATAATAATTAATGTTTTGAGCAAATAAAAATTAAGGAAAAGATGATAAATTGCTTTCTCTACATTATTTTGAATTAGATAAAAACATTGTAAGGATCCCAGTCAATGATCTAAAGTCTTTCAGACATTCTAGGAAGAATTAAAGTGGATGAACTATGTTTTCCCATCATGCTTTTCTTTTTTAGCCTGTATCAATTTGTTTTGACTGTTTATGGAAATTTTAGAAACCGTATATCCCTTATCATGGTCTTCACTTTTAGCCTGTATCAGTTTGTTCCAATGTTAATGGGAAATTTTAGAGACCATATATTCCCAATCGTATTCCTCTTCTTCAATTCCTAGATAATATTGGTGCATCACCTAGTTTGACTTTTCCAGAATGAGTGCATTATGTCTACAATGACCTCTAAAGATGCCTTCAAATTTGAATTCAAGCATTGGCTCCTTTTTGCCAAAAAAAAATCCTCAATGTTTTCTAAACATGTTTTCGATCTTCAAGCAAAAGTATAGGTCTATTCCATCAAGTGAAGGAGAAATATCTATCACATTTTCTCTAAAATAGGCTGGATCAGACTTTGATAAAGAAAATTAAATCATGAAAACTCATTCTATGCATTCCTCATGCATTTGTATTCATATTTGATAATTTACATATCTTAAGTTGAAAAGAGCCTCTAGATACATCAATGTTTCAGAAATGAAAGGTAAACCTTGCATTCCTTCAAGCAATTCAAATATGAAGCATTTTACCATTTGACTGTATTGGTATTGCCCTGGTCAACTATTTCGATCAAGGTTACATCTTGGTCAACCGTTTAGACCCAGGTTATAATCTGATCATCCTCATTTGACTGTATCAATTTCATCTTGGTCAATCCTTTTGACTTAGGATTATATCCTGGTCATTCTTCATCTGACTATATTGGTGCTACCCTGGTCATCTTTTCATATCTAAGATTATATCCTAGTCACCCTTATTTGACTTGTCAGCTTCCTCCTTATCAAACCTTACCTATGTTGATTTGTCAATTTCATCCTAATTAACTTTTACTGTATTTGACTTGCCAGCTTCATCCTGGTCAAACCTCACCTATGTTGATTTGTCGATTTCATCCCAATCAACTTTTACCTAAGTTGACTTATCGGTTTCATCTCGGTTAAACCTTACCTATGTTGATTTATCAGTTTTATCCTAATCAACTCTTACCTAAGTTGACTTGTCCATTTTGTCTCGATCAAACCTTACCTATGTTGATTTGTCAGTTTCATCCCAATCAACTTTTACTTTATTTGACTTCTCAGCTTTATCCCAGTCAAACCTTACTTATGTTGATTTATCAATCTCATCCCAATCAACTCTTATCTAAGTTGACTTGTCAGCTTCATCCCAGTCAAACCTTACCTATGTTGAATTGTCAGTTTTATCCAATCAACTCTTACCTTATTTGACTTGTTGGCTTTGTCTCGGTCAAACCTTACTTATGTTGATTTGTCGGTTTCATCCTAATCAACTCTTACCTAAGTTGACTTATTGACTTCATCTTGGTCAAACCTTACCTATGTTGATTTGTCGATTTCATCCCAATCCACTCTTACCTAAGTCGATTTGTTAGCTTTGTCTTGGTCAAACATTACCTATGTTGATTTGTCAATTTCATCCCAATCAACATTGACCTAAGTTGACCTGTCAGCTTTGTCCCAGTTAAATTTTTTTCATTTGTTGGCTTATCGATCTTATACCGATCAACCTTTTTCATTTATTGACTTATTGGTTCTGTCCCAGTCAACCTTTTATTTTTGCTAACTCATAGATTTTGTCTTTGTCCACCATATCTTTGTTGACATTTAGGTTTTCCCTCAGTCAACCTCTTACCTCTATTGACTTGAATGGTTTTATGCCAATCAGCTTATTTTGTTTATTGACCAGCATGGTTTTTTTCCACTAAGCTACTCGTGACTTAGGTCTTGCTGTAGTCACTGTTTAATTTAAGAATTCTCCTCAGGGCTAATTAGCTTTATTTCTGTCTTGAGTTTAGTTTTCAAAGCTTAATGACCTGAACGAAATCGTATCTATTTGGTCTTTGCCCTGTCTTTGATTCTCAGCAATGGTCAAAGAGGGGTAACTGTAGACACCTAATTTCGTTCGAGTCTTGTTTCCAATAATCTTGAATATCTAGAATCAAGAACTTAATGGCCATCCTCATTGAGACTGATATTTTTCAGATGAACAAGACATTTTGAAGAACTTTTTAGTCATAATTTAAATAATCGTAAGTTCAAATGACAAAAAAGTTATATTTTGATCTCTAATTTCGAATATATAGGATAAATATTTAAGAGAAAAAATTATTTTTTATCTATTCTTGTCAAAATTTTAAAAATTTTTTCTGCAAAAGATATCGTGGTCAAATTTTTTATTTTTAAGAATTTTTAGAGAATTTTTCATTAAACTTGGAAGTTGACTGTCATATAATTATATCAATACTTGTATAGTATTGATACTAATAGGCACCTTGAAAAATCATAAATATTCCGGAAAAAATATGTATTGGGCATTTACTACCATGAAGTGTCAAACTGTAAATTTTGTAAATTAATTTTGAATTTTATAGTTTTACGAGTATCATACTCGTGAATTTTACATTTGGTTCCTGTTGATCTATTTTTAAAATTTTACAAGTTCATTTTTTTACTTTAGAAATTAATATTAAATAATATGTGATTTTGAATTTGTTTTATTTCAGTGTCAATAAAATTTCATAATTTTTCTTGGTATTAAAATATAAGTTTTTCTTTACTCGTAAAATTTTTGGTGGAATCCTCTCGAGTTTCAAATATCAAAACTCATAACATATTATTATTTGATCCACATTAATTCAATTTTCAAAAATTCATTCATTTTCAAGAGTTTTGAATTTTTTTCTTGAATTCCCCATATTTTCGAAATATGGAGTTTTTTACTCTATAAATGTTTTTGGGTTGATTTTTCTTGGTTTATAATTTTTTAAAATTCATAAAATATTATTATTTGATCCAAATTATTCAGTTTTCACAAATTCATTCATATTCATGAGTTTTGATTTTTTTCTTGAAATCCTCATGTTTTCAAAATACGGAGTTTTCTATTCTGTAAATGTTTTCGGGTGATTTTTCTTGGTTTTTGATTTTTAAAATTCATCAAATATTATTATTTGATTCACCTTAATTCTGTTTTTAAAAATTCATTTATTTTCATGAGTTTTGATTTTTTTTCTTGAAATAAACAAGTAAATAAAAAGGGTTAGTGAAAAATATGAATAATATATACCCGAATTTCCATATAAAATGAGTAGATAAATAAAAAGGTTAATGAAAAATATGAACAATATATACCAAAATCATTTTTTTGTTTTGAAAATAATGGGAATTATAGTTAAATACCGGTTGAGACCACATTAATCCAAATTTAGTTAACATGTGATTAAAATAGGCCTGACGCTTTAACTAGTCCCTAGTGGAGTTGCCAAGTTGTTGTTACAAGGTCAGGATGTGAATCATAAAACGCTAGACTTAAAGGCGAGTGAATCCCTTGTTCCTATGTATATATATCATTATTATTTTTTTGCTTTTTTGGGGATTGAGTTGCCAAGTTGAATTGCTCACTTGACTTAACCCTAAATAGTCATTTGGAAACAACCATTTTCTTAGAGTCGTCACCAATCCATTTTGGCTAGATGAGTTGGTCACTTACCAGAGTTTGTATCTTGAGGGTTACGAAACCCTTGAAAACAAACTTTAAGGTCTACGTTCATACCAGAGATTGCATGAAAGGGTTTGAGAGTTGGTTATAATCATAAGTAAGAATGAATCCCTCTTATAACGCCCAAAAATCCATACCTTATTAATTCCATGTTAACTTAAAATTTAATTTTTATTTGGTTTCAATATCCAATATTCAATTGTAATTCCCATATTTCAAAATTTCCTAATACTACATTTATTATTTCGTTTAAAAAAAATCTTGTTTTTAATATTTTTAAAATTAAAATATCTTTTATGCCTCATAGGAGGACTGGAGGAATACGAAAAGCCAAGATCTCTTCTATATCCCATGGGATAACTAGAAGAATATAAAATGTTTTATTTTTATGAAATTCAAAAAATATCTTTCACACCCTACCAGTGGACTGGAGGAATACAAAATGTTTTACCTTTATGAAATTTGAAAAATCCTGATTTTACTTATTAAAAGAGGATATCTTATTATTAAAATAATCATCATAACCCTTTCCATATATTGGAAGACATTCCATGTGCCATTTCAACATTAGAGATGTTGCCTTGATTTTTAAAATTTTTTTATTTTGTCAAAAATAATAAGAAAACTTATTCTAAGACCCGATTTTGATGAAAAGTATGAAACTAGACTTTAAGGATTCAGAGTTAGTCGAAGATATCAAAATGTCCCCTAAAGTGCACCTTTGACATAAAAATATCTATATAACTCTAAAGGACACGATTATGAGGTAAATTACTAAAATATCTTTAAAGTATACTTTCAACATGAAAGTATTTCAGTAACCATAAAAGACTTGATAACATCATGAAATGATGAACATGTCCCTAATTTGCGCCTTCGACATGAAAGTGTCCCAATGATCACATAGGACTTGGTTCTAAGGTAAATTGCTAAAATGTCTCTAAGGTATACCTTTAACATGAAAGTATTGCTATAACCCTGAAGAACTCGATAACATCATGAAAGGATAAACCTACCCCTAATATGGTGCACCTTCAACATAGAAGTATCTCGATGATTACATAGGAATTGGTTCTAAGATAAATTACTAAAATGCCCCTAAGGTCTACTTTTGATATAAAAGTATCTTCATAACCTTAAAAAGCTCAAAAATGATATGCAATAATAATCATACCCTAAATGGGTAGCTTAGATATCAAACATGACCTAGAGTGCAAAAATTACTAATAGGCTCCTAAATTTCTCAAAATGTCATTATAACCTTACAATGGCTATAAATGCTAGAAATGTTCCTAAAATGTCCAAAATACCCTAAATGAGTAGTTTAGTATGATAAATGACCTATTTAACCTTAATATGTAAGGTTTACTAAATGGACTCCAAACGTTTCTGATTTTTCAATTTAGTCCCTATATGAAATAAAATACATAATTAAACATTAAACATATCAAAATCAACATGGAAAATTTACCAAATAATCTAAGAACCATTTAACCAAGCAAGTTGGCCTTGGAACAATTTTCTTGATTTTTGCAAATATATCTCTAAACTTTCTAAAACTAAAATAAAGCCCCTAAAAGGCTAAACTGTATGAAACATATTTAAACATGTTAAAAATGAAAGAAAACACCCTCAAACGTCTCACCAGCTATTTGGCCAAGCTTGGATGGCCTTCGAAATTTTTTTGCAATTTTGCAATTTATTCCTTATACTTTCAATAATCATAAAATAGCACTAAAAAATCAAAAGTTTCATCAAATCACACATCCAAGATTTGGCCAAGCTTGGATGTCTTTATCCAAGGCTTTACAAAATTTTAGAAAAATTGTTTCAGACCTTTATACTTCTAAATATTGCAAAAGAGTCTAAATATCATAAAAACAACGGATAAATTTCATCAAAAGCCATAATTATATTTGGCCAAACTTTAATCAATAATTAAGAAAAAGTTTTTTTCTCAACATAAGCATATGTCCTAATTTGTACCAAGCTCAAATCAACATCAACATATATGAAATCATGAACTATGAACATATAAGCAAACTTTATCAAATATTCACATGAAAATTCTAAGGAAAATAATCTAATCTTGAACATATTTACATGATAAAGAAAACAACATATCTACAAAAATATATTTACATGATGAAAATCAAACTTTTATTAAGAAAAAAAATCAAGCTTAACAATTAAATCAAGAAAACTATTCATAGCTTTTACACTTTGCCTTTCAACATAGATCAAAATCCATGAGCACAAGTGGTCACTAAGCTTATCAAAAGGAAGAAATGTGATGGAAGATGAAGAATATGATAGAAATCACAATGAAACTACCTTTAAAGCAGTGACAATTTGATAAAACTTGAAAATTCTTCAAAAAATTTACCAAGTTTTACTATGAAAGCCATTCCCTTTTAACATAACATCCTCCCCTACTTATAAATGTGAGGAAAAAGTCTCCCTTAGCCGAATGGCTATCTTTTTTCTTCTATTTGTTGATTTCATCCATTTAATGGTTTTTTTAAAAAATCTTGATAAGGATTAATTAATTTTTTGCCCTTTTTTCTTAGTCATCACAGATAAGTCATCACTTAATTTATAGGCTTCATGATTATTAAGAAAAAAATCTTAATTGGATAAAAATGAATTGGAAGGATTAAATTATAACAAGTTAAAAGTTATGTATTCAAGAAATAAAATTTTACATGATAAATTCAATTAAAAATTTAATCAAGTAGGAGGTCCAATTAAAAATCCATATAAATTTTTTGAACCAAACGAATTAAAACACTTTTTAGTAAGAGAAAAAGTGGGCTTTGTTGCAAAAATCCAAATAAGTTTGTTAGGCTTGTTGGAAATTCCAAATGTGCTTTGTTAAGATTGTTGGGCTTGTTGGAAAACAAAATAGGCTTGGCAAGCTTGTTGGGCTTGTAGGAAAATAAAATGGGTTTTAGGGCCCATTAACTAAATTAGAAAATCTTAAGCCCATAAAAAATTCCTTGGCCTAAAATAAAATAATAAACTTTTTTTATAAAAATTCCAAGCTTTGAACTCTGAAAGAAATTTTTGAGAAATTTTATATGTAGGAAAAAAGTAATTAAAAATTTCAAACTCATAAAAATATAAGAGAAAAATCCTTATGGAAGAAAATTGTATTTAAAAAAAATGAATGAAAATTTTAACAAGCTAAATCCATGTTATTTTTATTGAAATATGTAAAAAGATTTAAAATTCTAAATTCTGAAAAAATTTTGCAGATAAAAAAGTTTGTATTTTAAAGATGATAAAATTCCAAAATACGTTTAAAATTATAAAAATGAATTAAATTCAACACATTACTCACAATATTAATCTATAAAAGTGACAAAGATAAAAGCCTAAAATCCAAAACAAATTTTACTGAGGAAAATTTCATGATCATGAAACTCACAGTATTGTGAAAAATTCAAAATTAATTAATAAATTTAACAATTTGACATGTCATGGTATAAAATGCCAATACAGATTTTAATTATTTTTCCAGGTGAGTATCGACATAGTCAACAATCAAAATTTCATAAAAAATCTTAGAAAATCCCTAAAATGAAAAATGTGACTGTAACATCCTATCGAAAAATGAATTTCAAATTTTCAAAAGAATAAATTGAAAAACTAAATTTTTACCTTAATGCTTGTCTTTTTTATTCTAGATTTGTTCTCTGTAACCTTTGTAATGTCGATTTTTTTTTTATCACGTGCATAAGCGGCCACTTAGGCGTGACTAAATAGGTCTTGAAAATGCTTAGCCCTCCTCATAGAGGAGGTTGGCCCTTATCGGGATGATTACCTAATTTTTGATTTTGAATATTTAGGGACTGTTAGAGAAAGGGTATAGACAAAATTAGGAGTCTATAACAACCTAATGAAATTTCAAGTCATGTACATGTCCCACTAGGCTCAAATCATGGCCCAAACATTTTCTAAAAAAAATTAGTTTAATCCTTTATTTAAATTGTTGGTTTTATCTTTAAATCCACCTTTTTACCAATAATACACAAAAATATTCTTTTTTCCAAAGTTACCAATTTTTTTCATCCCTGGGGGTTCTACAACCTTATTTTTCAAAACTAAATAAAAAATTTCACATTTTCCCTTTCTTAGGTCGCCCTAGATTTTTCAACCAAAATTTTGATTTTCATGCCTTAAGCAACTGATGAGTCTAAATGCGTCTTAAAATTATTAAACTGGTTATTTCTATAAAACTGATGATAATTATGAGATATAATCCAAACCAACCTTCCATTTTTTGTCTTTGTGTGTTTCACTTTTTTGCTATATTTATTATATTTATTTATGTTTTACTGACACATTTCTCTTGTTCATGATAATCTTGGATTCATGTTTTAAATATTTATATTCCTAAAATTATCAAAACAATATTTCGTGTCGATATCTTTTGAATGTTCGACATGGAATAGCCTTTTCCAATTGAAATCTGGAAATTACTTTATTAAAACCTATATGTTTCTCCATCTTCTCGGATTACATAGAGAGGTTCAAACTTATTATAAAAACCTAGATTATTGTTTTAAAAAATGCATCATATAAAAGGGATTATACACAAATAATGTCCATTTAAAACAACTGATAAAACCAAAATTGAGATAATTTATGGCTAGATGGTATTGATTTAAGACGTTATGGGGGTGCTAATCCTTCCTCATGTGCAACTGGCTCTCTAAGCCTCCTAATGAACTTTGGCACACGTAAACTATAAAATCGAATCTCTAAGTTTTGTAATGCAAGATACTAGTTTTAATAAGTGTCTGATTATACCTAGCCATGATCGGTGATAACTTTAAATTTTAGGCCATTTCATCGTGGCCTTCAAAAGTCAATTAGATAAGCAGTTTGTCCAATGATCTCCCCAATACAAATAACAAAAAACACTTATTCCTTACCCTATCATGTCTAATATCCCACTGATAATTATTTTAAGTCAGTTATATCCATCATTGTCGAGTGGTATGTCAAAAGAATGCTAAAGTTAAAGGTTATTAATAATTTGATGATATAAACTTGAGATGTGAGATTACCATACTCCTCTTGCAGACTTGGCCACTGTGATTTTTTCATTCTTTTTCTTGCTTATTTGATAACATGTGATGAGTTTACTGTATGTTTGATGATTTGTATGCTTGCTATTGAAATCATGCATGGTGTAAGGTCTAAAGTGACTTTGGTGAGTTGAACTTCAAGCTCTTGTAACTACCAAAGGGGCTAATCTTGCTTGATTAGCAAAATTAGGTTTTAGAACCTTCCTTAATAATTATTTAGATTAGCTTAATTAATAATTCAACCTTAGCTGATTTTTTTTATACATTTTTATCTTATAAACTTGGGGTATATTGAGTTATATTAAGCTCAGATACTTGCTAGTTCGAGGTCAAAATAAATTGATTTAAAACCTAAGTTAAAAGTTATTTTGAGCCTAAATACATGTGATCTTATTGATGAGTCATGTAGAATTATGATTAAAGATTAATGTAAGTGTGATAGCTATTGTTTTAGAAGATGTTTTTGAAAGGAAATCTGGGCTCATGCATATCAGCATAGGTATAAAAATTTACTCAGAATTAAACATATGCAAGGGAATTAAACTAAGAAACACCTGGATTTTTTCAAGATTTGAGACAAATATGTTTATGTGATCAAATAGTAATTTAAAACATAAATCTGATAGAACTTTCTTAGAGACTTGTAACTATAAGCATGCCAATCCCTACGCGAATGCACCATGGGTTGATTACTATGATCTCTTTTTGAGGCTAAAAGCACTATCAGTGTTCTACCTCTAATGGTGATCCACACAAATGCCTATTGGAGCCTTTATGAGGTCTGGTGGTTTTTCAGTGCTAGCCAGAAGGCTTCTTAAGCCTCAACCAAAATATATACAGCCAACAAGTTCAAATCTAAAGTGATCTGGTAATAATTTCTAAACTTATTGTGCTAAAAAAAAACAACTCCATAGGGTTATAGTAAACAAATCCAAAAATCCCAAGTTTTGGTTCCAATTGATTTTTCTAAGATAGAAAACTAATTTTCTATGTTTTTTATGATTAGAAAAAACTTCAAATCACTTAGAAAACCATGTTTGCACTAAGTCACCCTTAGAGAAGTACACAGGATTGCACCAACCCTTTAAAGAAGTAGAGAAGTAGGTGCCTAAGGTTTTCTAGAAGCTATAATAAGCCAAAAAGCCTTAATTATGCATTTAAATGTAATTTGGACTAGGTCAGGCTTGACTAATGGGTCAACTGAGCCTATTACTAACTTACCCAGAAGGTGGTTCCACTTTAAAGTGTTTCTTAGGGCCTAATCAAAACTATTTTAATTCGCTTATCCAAGATTAGGCCTTAGTAAAAAAAACTTATTAATATTTTCACCCAATAGCACACCAAAGATAACTATTCCATGTGCTTAGCCGATTAGCAAGCTCAAGTTGATGTAGTTCACAACTAAACTCTCTTAACTTAGTAATTAAGGCTTTTAGCCCAACCCCTTAATTTACATATTAGATAATTTAATTTATAATTAAATTTTCTAACCCAAATAAAATAATTTTACTTCACATCAAATATTAAATAATTAATTAAAAATTATCAAACAATTATTTAATTTTCCAAATATTATTCTTTGGCCTTATTTAATAATATCCCTAATACCATGTCTATAAATAAAACATTATCTTGATAAGACATTCATCTTTATTACTATATCAAGACATCTCTAATTAGATTTCATAAATCTAATTTATGTCTTAAATTATTCTTAATTGAACTTATTCAATTAAGTTTTCATCATTCTATCTTTTATTTAATTAAGTCATACTTAATTTAATCCTAATTTAAATCCAATAGATCATCTTATTATGTGTGACACATTAGGCTTCCATCATAACAACAATAAATATAATTACCCCATTGAGTGTATTTATATTTATAGACCAAGATTAGCCTTTGGCAAGGCATTATGGCAACCTGGTATGCAGGAAGAGTCAAATAATCTCTTAAGAAACCTTTTAGTAACCATCCTTTTAGTGTACTTTAGTCATTTCATTAGATATCCCAGAAAGACCACGAGCATGGTTTAGTGTCTGCTCATGTATCAATCCATATTACCTCCTATAGCTTTTGGTTAACCATATGAATTTAGAGAAACAATTTCTCCTAAATTCAATCATGCATTGGCCAACGACTTTATTAAGTTAAACCAAGCCAAGAACAAATGAGATATGTCTCCAATGTCACTTAAAGTGGTGAATCCTCTCTGGATTACTCATTCAACCACCATATGCTTCATGTCATACCTAATATCACCTTTATTTTGGTACCTATTCATTATAGACTTCATAATGGATCAAAGTATAACACTTTTTATATGAGATGACTTGGTCTCATAAGTGTAAGGGCTAATATACATGACTGGCACATAGGAACATATTCCATAGACATGTAAATGACTTATACCAAATGAAATTCTTATACAAGCCATGTTCAGTGAACTTGTTTCCATAAAATAAGTACCTATATGCTATCCCCCAGTATATATATACTTTAACTTCTATGAGATCAAAGAGTTGCATGTATCAAATGCATGGAGGGTTAGCATATGCTAGTTTTTGTACATTGTCAATGCCTTATCTTAATAATATGATGATTGAAAATGCTTTTAGAAATATGGCTTTGATGCATAAGGATCTCATCATCGTTACTCATTGCAAACTTTGCAAGGCCATTATGTTTCATGAGCTTCACCCAATTAGTGTTTTGATGATTGTTAATCATGCCACCAACATAAAGGAAAACCTTGAATCATTAACATAAGTGATAAGTTTGCATTATTATCTTATGTATGCCTCATACAAGTAGATTGGCTCAAGGTATATACTAACATCTCTCACTTACACTAATCCAATCGCTAACACATCTAATGTCAAACTCTTTCTACTAGCAATCGTGTCTCAACTTGGATGAAGCTTTAGTTCTTTTGTGAGAATATGTTTTGGTTATATTCAGGATAATCTCATTATCTAAGTCATTAATTATTTGGATCACAACAAGACCCAAAAACCAATCATATGGCTCACTTGTTACATTACGAAGTATAAGAATCTTTTATTAGCTTGTGAACTAATGATCTAAATGTAACTTTTTTTGTGAGACTAAATAAAAAAGTTTGTTTATGACCTTTAAGGTATAAATGTGCAATCCTTTCTAGTTTGGAGCACTTTCTAAATAATTTTTATTTTTAACATTATGGGCTATTTATCACTAAGTCAAATTATGATATTTAACTTTTAAAGAACCATAAATGCTTCCTACAAAACCTACATATGTAGATTTAAACATAATTGGATTTGAAAACTATTTTTGAATCCTATAAGCTTTAGGCTATTTAGTATTCTTAATACTATCGCAAGTTGTGACCATAATATAGAATAAAATTTTATGATTAATGATTTATTTAATGAAGACTGAATTTAAGCTCAACATTGAATATTGGTAATTATTCTTAATTGGCATATAAATGCTAAAATAAACATCTTATGTCTACAAATAAATCAATATTATGTTTCAAAAACATTAATAAAGTAGGCAAGCTTTGATCAATATTAACAAAATTGCCATTACCTATGGTCCATCTTCACTACTCCTTTCATTTGGGCTATATAATATGTCATACATATTTAAGCACCACCTTTTAGGTATCAGATACAAGACAAGTGAATTAATCTTAGTGTATATCTAATATAGAAACTTTTGTAAGTCTCTTAATTTTAATCATATCAAAATTTTCCTCGCAATCTTTACTTTATTAATCTAGCTCTCCATTATATTTGCATATTCCTTTATTATTTCCTTTGTCTTTCTTTAAAAGAAAGTATATGGATAATGCATAGACCATGATCCATCTAAATTACTCAAGTCTTAAATTACATCTTATCATATGAGGCCTAATTAGGCTATTTTCTAACATCTTGCTAAGGAATAATTTTTTAGGGATATTGAACCTCTCATTCTGATGATCTTTGTAGAATAATTCTTTAAGGTTTCAGAAGATTCTATAAGCTTAAATAGTTACTTCCTTTTTTTGGAGTTTAGGTGCTATATTAGCAATCAGCACAATGTGGCTTAATCAAGGTTATCGATATAAACTGGATAGATTGCCCCTAACTTCTTAGATATGCCATTCAATATGGGCCTAGTTAATGGAGTTTGGCCTATTAAGCTTATTAGTATCACGAATACTTAGCGATATTCTATTTGTCATGTTATGTTTATATCCATCATGAACCAAAATATTTTATAATTAATAATTTGCACTTTCAATCATTAAGTGAGGTTTTACAACTTTAATGATTGTCCTCATTATCTTATCAAGATTATAGGTCTCGGCCATAATCCAAGAAGTTTAATGTTTGAATTTTCTTAATGAGCTAGGCACCATTTTCACTTTTATATGATCTTGAGTGACTTAACAACTCATGTAAAAACTAATTAGGTAGGTAACTTAGTTTACTACTTGCATCTTTGTGCAACTTTTAGATCAGTTAAGTGGCAACTTTTGCCTAAATACATCATATGTATTTCATCTAACCACCACCTCTAATGCTATACGATTAAATTGTACATACTCGGATAACACAATATTAGTTGACTAAGACCTATTATTTGTAACTCAAGCAGTGTGGATGGAAGGGACCTTGAGTGACTCAACAAATCCCTATGGTCGTAACTCAGGTATCTTTGTTATGAACAATGGAAGGTGACTAATTAGGTTTAAGCATGGACTCAATATTTTACGAGGGATTTTTATCATTTATCTTAGGTCTTGTTGCCTTGTTTGATTAGCATGCTTAGCATTTATTTAATCATATATCACGTGTATATCAATTCAAAAATAAATCTAACAAATCCAATCTACTAGGATGATTATAGTCTTTATCTTCTAGTTTCCTTGAGCCATTAAGAAACTAGTTGGTTAAATTTTTAAAGGTATCATACAAGGTCTTTGCAAGTTTTGATGATGATCTCCTTAGTCATTTCTTCTTGGTGTCATCTTCTTTACATCTTGGATTTACATAAATTCTAATCTTAACTTAAATCTAAATCTACAAGTCCTATATAGCTATTACGTATCATTGTAAGAAACCTCGAGTTACATTTAAGGGGAGTCAGGTGAGAAGAGAATTTACAACCTGGAATTAAAAGAGAAGGTAGGGTTCGCATACCTTAAAATAAATTCCAAAAGAAAAATTTAACCATCCATAATCTAGTTATTCTAAGATCTAGCCAAAATCATCCTCATGCTGGCAATCATATTATACGCATGAAATTAAATTAGAATAGCCCAATATCAATTGGTAATCTTATGTGTTATTTCCATAAACCTCTTCAAACAATTTGAGATGATTTATCAAATTATTTATGTAATTTTGGTTCTTTAATTAAAACATTTTTAATTAAATTCCTAACTTTTAGGAAAATTGTCTTAAATTGCTCATTA
>JBBYHL010000019.1:3934945-3959279 GCA_038381835.1 Adansonia madagascariensis | reverse complement strand
TATATAAATATAAATATAGATATTTCATAATATATATTATATATTTTTAAATATATAATATATTACCTTTAATTAGTACATTATTATTTTTAAATATTTTTAATATAATATATTAAACTTTTATTTAAAAAAATAATATATTAAATAATTAAATATATTATATTTATAATTTATATATTAATATATTTAAAAGATTAACTAATTAAGTTTAATTTTATAAATAAAAATTTTATTTTTTAATTTAACAATAAAATAATTATTTTATACTTATTTATTATCTATTTTTTAATACAATTTTAATCAATCATATAATATAATATAATTTATTATTTATTTTACTTAATCAATCAAATTACATAACACATTTTTACTTTATTTAATTTTCATTAAATTATTTCATTCTTCTTTTTATTTTACTTCAACGAATCAAACTTACCGTCCTTGAATTAACTCCCCTCTCTTTTTACTCCTACCCCGAGTATGTTAATTCATTTATTCTCTCTCTCTCTCTCTCTAGCTATGAACTAGTAATTGGCTATCTCGGAAATAGGGACACGCCTCTGGCTTCCTCGATCAACTCCAGTCAATTATGTCCCAAAGCTTTTGTAACCATGCTGTCATTTCAGGATCTCCAACCACAATCACTGTTCCATCACATGAGATTTCTCGCTCCCGTGCTTCAGAAATTATCAGTGCTGGAATTTTATTTTGCAGCATGCATCATTCAGTGCTGCAGGGTGCAGGCAAGCTAGATAGTATTACTATGATTTAGGAACAAATTGAGCAAACAGACTGGTCTGTATCAATGCTTCAGACCTCGGAAAAAGGAAAATCAATTTTTGAAAAATAAAACAAAATCCAAAAGAATTATCTGCTCTTAGAGGAATACTATGTCAGGTAACAATATTTCAAAATTAAACCGAAGAATCTCCTAGTTCTAATATACACTACTACTATTTAACAGCATGGATCTATTTGAACATTATACTTCTTTAGGTATATATGGCCTAAACTTCAAGTGCG
Source organism: Adansonia madagascariensis (assembly GCA_038381835.1). Taxonomy (NCBI): domain Eukaryota; kingdom Viridiplantae; phylum Streptophyta; class Magnoliopsida; order Malvales; family Malvaceae; genus Adansonia; species Adansonia madagascariensis. Next base: position 3,958,256 of record JBBYHL010000019.1, on the reverse strand, counting down.
TACCAGTTTTACAATCTTCCCTGCAATTTCATGTCTAATTTATATTTATATATTGGGGAAAAAAAAACTCCTTCCAGCTTAAGTACTATTTATATCTCCGGATCCTAAGCCAATAAGAGATAGTAGTAAATAGAACGTTCTAAATCAACCAGCTGAGATCAAGAAGATGACAACGAGATTCGTTCAAGAAAGCCCGCAACGCAGTCAAGAAAACATGTCTAACAATACCACAATCGTCTCCTTGCGTACGCAGACAATGCATAGGATGTGTGGGATGTTCGTGTGCAAAAAAGATGAGAAGGTGAAATATACATACGGGCGGCTGCAACCAAGGGTGTGTCTCCAGTCTCTACCGTGGAGCGATGCTGCAAGCTATAAACATAACGACCCGCAGGAAGTTCTTTTTCCTCTGTTTTTCCGGAAAGAGGAAGAACTTCTGCAGCAAATGTGCAAAGTAGTACTCGGTGATACTGTCATATATTCATTTATCCGAAAACGAAAAAAGATACTGTCATAAAATTATGTGCAAGATAATGACATAGAAGATATATGGCTTGTGACACTTCTCCTTGTTTTGCAGGCGGGAAGTTGTGGCTGCCGCAAAGGCTTGTATAACCTTTCTTCTTGCAGTTGCCTGGTGTTTTACGCCTAAATCTTTGTCTTTGAAGTTTGAACGAAGTATATTGTAATTGTAACTTGTAAGACCAGGGTGGAGTTTTTGTGTTATTGGGTTGATATAAAAATACTATATATCTGTAAATCCGTAAATGTTTTGTTTTGTTTTGTTTGGCAGTTTTGGTGTCTTTATTGATAAACTGCAGAGAAAAACTTCATCAGGCAAAGTTTATGACCCAAGTGGGATTTTATGATCCATAGCAAGAAGCAAAAGCAGCTTCTTGGAATAGGTGACATGATCATTTCCTTGTTGAACTCGCATCATGTCCTCTTTCTTGCATATCTGATATGGTGTTACTTAACGATCACCAAGCTTGCTCTGTCTGCAACTAGAACATATTTATCACTCCTCCTGGTGCTTCTGAGTTCTGAAAGTACTATAGGTAGCATGTGTCAATGCTACAGGAGCACTATCGCCATTTGCGAAAACAGAAGACTGATTAGTTCGAATAGTTAATGTAATTTTGAACGAAAGCAAACTGCAAAGCAGTATCTTATTTAAGGGAATATCTACGGTATTCACTGATAAAGGTTTTAGAATTATGCAAGAACAGAGTTATTTTATACTCCAGCTCAAAAGAAGCAGCACATTGAATTTATATAATGTTAACAAGCCAGTTTTAGTTACGTCATATGTGTGTGCATTAGCATTTGCTGTCATCAAAGCCAATCATATGAGCTAAGTACTTTTAATGAACAGAAAAAACTTGGAAATGTTGGAGTTTTTTACAGCATCTGAATATTAACAACGAAAGAAAGAACAATTAACTGTCTCATATTATATGCGCAACACTACCGCACTTACCACAAGTTTGTGTCTAGGACTCTGGCAATCATGCACGATCCTTCATCTAAAATTCCTTGCTTGCTTCCAGCCGTGCTCTGACTTCCAGCCAAAACCATGTCAATTTAGAAAGGCTTCTGGCCTATCACATTACCATGGGGATCATAGTTACACGTGATTAATGCATCTCCACTTCTACGCACAACTTGGGCGCATCCAATCTTCAAGCTATTCCTCCAAATTAGTTGAGTATAATGCAGGCAATCTTTATTATTTGTGAAAGTATTAGTTTTATGGTTGTCGTTGATTCTCTCTGCTGCCCATGCCGCTGCTGCGTCTTCTGGTTTCCAATCCTTGCCGCTGCCCCAGAAGAGATTCTCCCCATAGTTGCTATTTGAATGAATCAGAGCACAATCCACTTGCCTCTTATGTGCCCACCAGGAAGCAAAATTTGCGAGCGTTTTGCTCCATTGAAGAGAAGGAAGCCGGAGTTCTGCTCTTAAAATGTTGTGAGGGATCAGATACTGTTGAGCACTGTTAGAAGTTTGTTTAAGTAGACGTCTGGACATAAGTTGGGAAGAAGCTTCATCACTTGAGTATGATAAAGAGAATGAAAGAAGTGAAGAAAGGAGGAGGAAGTTTCCTAGTAAACGACTTGAAAACTTGGTTCTGATCTCCATAGATTTGAGGCTTTTGATTGGAGATCACAAGTCAAATAAGCTTATATATATAGCTGCATGGTAGTTTTGTGATAAATTTTTTGATAATAAGATAATATATATGTTTCTCTCATTCTGAGAAAGAATCATTTCACATTGTAAGAAGCAAGTTGGAATAGATTTGAGGTGTCTAACATGCTTGGGAAAAATGGAAAAGAGGATTGGTTTGACTTTCAACTAACATAACGGCTTCTAATCATTGTAAGCTTAAGATTAAGATTAACCAACTTTGTTCATCGGTTCATCGCCAGGCAAATGCGGGACAGTAAACATCCTCTCTAGACAATAATAATAATAAGATAAGACGAATCTAATGGAGAGGAAATGAATGTGATACAAGTTGAAGGAACAGTCTAATGCAAAGGTGACAAACCAAAGCACATGGCGAATTGAAGAGAGTTGGTCTTGGCCTCTAAAATAGTCGAACAAAAACCCTTTGATTGACACGTTAGACCACGTGAACCAACTGATAATGTGCAAAACAGCACATGCATCAATTAAATCAGCCCATGATCATCCAAAAGACAAAGAATCACCCCTCCATCCATCCATCTATCGAAATCCATAATGGTCTGTATAATTAACATAAAATGGTGTCTAACCGAATAGAGCAATGCATTCCAGATGACATGACAGAGAGGAAGACTCCAGTTTACCTTTCGGCGTTATGTTTGAAAGCTGCAAATACATTTAAATTTATCTTGCAGGGACATGAGCACTCTGAAAGAAATTATTATCCTGTGCTACTTTTACAGATAAATAAATTTCCTTTTATCACAACATTTCCATCCACTGCTATATATTTTTACCAGAAAAGAAAACCTTTGAATATTCCTGCCAATGCTGTTTCACAAATTAAACCATTTCCACCAACAAAAACCAAAAAGAACTGGAATGACTGGGGGAGGGGGCGCTACAGAAAGTTGCCAGGCCAGGTCCATCGAATTGACTGGGGCTCCCAAAGTGGCACCCACTGGCCCGACTCAAAGCTATGATTGATCTTGGGCTCTTGATTGAGTTTGAACATTTTAATTTTATTCTTGGCCCTTGCTTCAGGCCTCTTACATCTGCAAGTTTAGCCTATGAATGTGCATTGATTCGTATATTTATTATTTATTTTGGTTATTTTATTTCTGTCTTATCAGTCCAAGTCAAGTCCAATCTCTAATCAAACGCGGTCTCATTTTACTTTATTCCTAGTACAAAGATTTCTCATGTTTTTGTTTTTCTCCTACACATGTCAGTTATTCCCTTTAATTTTCCCCCATAAACCCAAGCAAAATGCAAGATTAACTTTAGTCTCATTGCATTAACGTCTGCCCCCCAAAAAAAAAAAAGAGGGAAAAAAAAGCTACGTGAGGGTGAAACCTGTAAATTAATTCCTACTTTTCACTCACTCGACATCATCATATACAAATAATGAACCAAAGTTTTGTTCACTCAGCATTCAAATTAAGAGCAAGTGTTCCAGTCAACCATAAAACGAACCCATGTCCATTGATGCACAATAACTTATATTTATTTTATAGAGCTTTCCTTTGTAAATCTATTAGTAGTTTTTTTCCCCTTCATTTTTTAAGAATCTTTCTAAAAGTATCATTTCTTTCAATTATTTAAAAATAAAATAATAAAAATATTTCCTAGTATAAATAAAATTAACATAAAGAAATAAATCATTAAAAATTTTGATTTATTTGAATCTGAAAAACATTCGTATATATAGCATAAAAAATATTACACAATAATTACAAAATATTATTCTTTCGTATATTATTGTATAAAATATTACATAATAATTAAACAATATTGAACATAATCTTAGCGATTGAAATATACCTTTTAATTATAAAATTAATTTTTACCTTAATTAATTCATATAACCACCACTTTATAAATAGAGTTCATTTATAATCTATTAGCACACAGAAAATATAAATTATTTTTTCTGAATTTGCATCTTCACCTTTTCTTTTTTGTTTTTTTTTTAATTTTTACAACTGTTCTAATATTTACTTCGAATACGCTCAGAATGAATTTGACACAGAGATGGAATTTCATTTTTTATATATTCTCAAATTTTCATTCGTGTCGAAAAAAAAAAATTACTGCCCAGATGATTTTAATCCTCGCCATGTCAGCAGTAACGCTTGGAAAAAGGTCAAAGTTGAAATTACACATCTTTTAACCTCACCCGTCTCTCCGCATCGAAAATGCGTATCTTTAGATCTGGGAGGGCCTCTCTTTATACGATCGTACCTTCTATTTTCAATAAAAGAGAAACGATGCGCTTATTTTGAAGATCTAATTTCCCCAACCTCCTCATTTCCATCCAGTAAAAACTGCTTCGCTTTCTCTGATCGTACGAGGTTCGTTTCCCTGTCTTTCCCTCTCTTCAATTTTCCAGATCTATAGATTTACCTTCTACTTGGTTTCGCCGCTTTTTTCCTTTCTTTTTTTTTTTTTTAAACCTATAATGGTTCGATTTAGATTTTAGATTTCGAGTTCCTTATTGATTTGACAAATTGATTGAATCCTTCATGATAATAACTATAAGCTTGAATAGAATTCTTGTTCTGTGGATTTGAATCTGATATTACATTTTACACTTTCTATGTTTTTTTTTGCGCTATCGCAGTGATAGTGTATGTTTTTGTTCAATTCGTAATGCTCTGATTTTAGTTGGCGAATTCATCACTAATATTGGAATTAAGAAGATGAAACTATCAGATCTTACCTTTTTCTTACTCGATAGGCTAATCGACGGTGATCTTATATTAATAATAACCCAAAATAACGACTATTCAATTCTGGCATTAAAGATGATTTCTCTGGAATTGAGGTAAGTGGCAATCTTAGACAGCTTCTTTTTGTGTGAATTAAGAAAGACCTAGATTGATAGCCTGTTTAGTATTAGCAAGCAATCTGAAAATCTATACGTGGTCGAGATTTTCATGTGAGATTCAAGCGAATTTTTTTCTTGAAATTGTTCGCTAGGTGCTGGCTGATATCATTTAGAAGAGTTGAGGAGCAATGTTCTTTGCTAGATCTGTTATGCAAATTCTGTAGTTATGGTATATCATTATACTAAAACATGCATGTGGAGGGTATTCTTTAGGAAGATGGTCATTGAGCTGATTTATCTTTTAAATTTTCACTAAACTAGTGGCATTTGAAGTAAGTGGCAATCTTTGTTCAAAATTGTTCTTATTATAAGACTTTCTGAATGATTTGTACAAGCTATGTTACAATTGTCATGTTATAGATGCATATTTTACGCTGATATGGCTTTATTCTAGTCCCAGCTTTGAGATTGAGAATCATAATTGGAATTATACTTTATTTTTTGTTGATGATTTGAATTTTTCCAGAAAACTAGCAAGAAATGGAGAAGTCCTGTACTCTTCTTATTCACTTTGACAAAGGAACACCTGCAATTGCTAATGAGATTAAGGAAGCGCTCGAAGGCAATGATGTTCCTGCAAAGATTGATGCGATGAAGAAGGCAATTATGCTTTTGTTGAATGGTGAAACCCTCCCCCAGCTTTTTATCACCATTGTCAGATATGTTTTGCCTTCGGAGGATCACACGATCCAAAAACTTTTGCTTCTATACTTGGAGATAATTGAGAAAACTGATGTGAAAGGGAGGGTATTACCTGAAATGATCTTGATATGCCAAAATTTGAGGAACAATCTTCAACATCCAAATGAATATATTCGTGGTGTGACCTTGAGGTTTCTCTGCCGCTTGAATGAGACAGAGATTATTGAGCCACTAATCCCTTCAGTTTTGCAAAATCTGGAGCATCGGCATCCATTTATTAGGAGGAATGCTATATTGGCTGTCATGTCAATATATAAGCTTCCGCAAGGTGAGCAGCTCCTGGTTGATGCACCTGAAATGATTGAGAAGGTTCTTTCTACGGAGCAGGATCCATCTGCCAAGCGAAATGCATTTCTTATGCTATTTACTTGTGCGCATGATCGAGCCATTAATTACCTCTTGACCTATGTTGATAGGGTTTCTGAATGGGGTGAATTGCTTCAGATGGTTGTGTTGGAACTGATTCGCAAGGTCTGCAGAACAAACCGTGGGGAGAAAGGGAAGTATATTAAGATTATTATATCTTTATTAAATGCCCCATCAACTGCAGTTATTTATGAGTGTGCTGGCACCCTTGTTTCTCTGTCATCTGCTCCCACTGCTATTAGAGCTGCTGCCAACACTTATTGTCAGCTTCTTCTTTCTCAAAGTGACAACAATGTGAAGCTTATCGTTCTAGATCGGCTGAATGAGCTCAAGTCCTCTCATAGAGATATCATGGTTGATTTGATCATGGATGTGCTTAGGGCACTTTCAAGTCCAAATCTTGACATCCGGAGGAAAACGCTTGATATTGTTCTTGAGTTAATAACTCCCCGAAATATCAATGAGGTTGTTCTTATGTTGAAGAAGGAAGTGGTGAAGACTCAAAGTGGAGAGCTCGAGAAGAATGGAGAATATAGACAAATGCTCATTCAAGCTATCCATTCTTGTGCGATCAAGTTCCCAGAAGTTGCAAGCACGGTTGTGCATCTGTTGATGGATTTCTTGGGAGACAGTAATGTTGCTTCTGCTATTGATGTTGTGGTTTTTGTTCGAGAAATAATTGAAACCAACCCTAAACTCAGGGTGTCCATTATAACAAGGCTGTTGGACACATTCTATCAGATCCGAGCTGCACGGGTTTGCTCCTGTGCCCTTTGGATCATTGGAGAGTATTGCCTATCTCTGTCTGAAGTTGAGAGTGGCATTGCAACCATCAAGCAGTGTCTGGGAGAGCTACCTTTCTACTCTGTTTCTGAGGAAGGGGAAGCAACTGGTGCTTCAAATAAGATTCCACAAGCAAACTCCATTACTGTCTCCTCCAGGAGACCAGCTATTCTTGCTGATGGTACTTATGCAACCCAGAGTGCTGCCTCTGAAACTGCTTTGTCCCCTCCTACCATGGTTCAGGGATCATTGGCTTCTGGGAATCTCAGATCTCTTCTCCTCACTGGCGATTTTTTCCTTGGGGCAGTTATTGCTTGCACGCTCGCTAAACTTGTGCTGAGATTGGAGGAGGTACAGCCATCAAAAGTTGAAGTTAACAAAGCAACCACACAGGCATTGCTGGTCTTTGTCTCTATGCTGCAATTAGGACAATCTCCTGTTCTTCCACACCCAATTGATAATGATTCTTATGATAGGATTGTTCTGTGCATAAGATTATTGTGCAATACTGGTGATGAGATCAGAAAAATATGGTTGCAGTCTTGCCGTCAGAGTTTTATTAAAATGCTTTCTGAGAAACAGTTGCAAGAAACTGAGGAATTAAAGGCAAAGGCTCAGGTTTCTTATGCACAACCAGATGACCTTATTGACTTTTACCATTTAAAGAGTCGGAAGGTGAGAAAACTTTTATTGTGGTCATCATCTTATGTGCATAATATAACGTCTTTGTTTTGTGCCAATATCTTGTCACACATGCATTTATTTATTTTTCTGTTTAAGCGTGTATTTTGTTTGTTTTGATAGAATTTTCTGCTTTATCCCCTTGGTTTGCCTTCTTGCTTTTGCAGATCTTTCAGTTATCAACTCATAATATTTATTCTTTCTTGGATTTTTGTTATGAATTTATGTACTTGTATCTGAAATTTTCCGTTGCTAACCTCCAGGGTATGAGTCAGCTGGAATTGGAAGATGAGGTTCAAGATGATTTAAAACGTGCAACTGGAGAGTTTGTCAAGGATGCAGATGATGCAAATAAGCTCAACCGCATTCTTCAACTGACCGGATTTAGTGATCCAGTATACGCCGAAGCATATGTCACTGTCCATCACTATGATATTGTTCTTGATGTCACAGTTATCAACCGGACCAAGGAAACCCTGCAGAATTTGTGCTTGGAATTGGCAACTATGGGTGACCTGAAACTCGTGGAGCGTCCACAAAACTATACCTTAGCCCCTGAATCTAGCAAGCAAATAAAGGCCAACATCAAGGTGTCTTCAACTGAGACAGGAGTCATATTTGGCAACATTGTTTATGAGACTTCAAATGTGCTCGAAAGAAATGTTGTTGTTCTAAATGACATTCATATTGATATCATGGACTATATTTCTCCTGCCATTTGTACCGATACTGCATTCAGAACTATGTGGGCAGAATTTGAGTGGGAAAATAAGGTATCTCAACTATTTCCATTTTTACTATTACCAACTTGTATTTTCAAGCTGTATGCCAGGTCACAGATCCAACCCCCCAAAGCACCTTCCTAAAGTACACCTTCATCTGGGACATGCAAGCCTCCCCATTTCCTTTAGTTAGCTAGCTCAATATTGATGCCTTAGTATACTTCAAATATAATTTGTTTATTATGCTAATTGGAATGCAAGTTTTTAAGTTGCCCACTTCCATTTGCATTGTTTTTGATTACTTTTAATTTTTTTCTCCTTACTGTAATAGAGTTCACTGCCTATATCAGTAAGCTTCCCCTGGGACTGAGCTACCAGTTCTTAACCCCATCGATGATGTTTCAACTTTATTTTCATTATTATTATTGTTATTATTGTTATTATTATTATTATTATTATTATTATTTTGTGATTCAGGTTGCAGTTAACACTGTAATTCAAAATGAGAAGGACTTCCTTGACCATATTATCAAGTCAACTAACATGAAGTGCCTCACTGCACTGTAAGTTTGCCTTGTTTAGAAATATATATAGATTGAAAAATAAACTGAGAAGCTTTTGCTGCCTGTATACCATGCTGTAGGTTGCACATTATTAATACCACAGCTTGATATATGATTTATACGTCACTCTATTGTTGTGAAACAAGTTTTTGAATCTATCATGCTCAATTTGCACAATGCATATGTTTATAGTTTTGTGATTCAAAATAATCTTTTCTTTCAACTTGCTGTTGAACAGAGTAGTAAATATCTTGTGTGAGATCCTTATAGATTGCCTTTTATCGTTATTAATCCATTATTTTTGCTGGTTGGTTGGTTTGGGTTTCAGGTCTGCACTAGATGGTGAGTGTGGATTCCTGGCTGCTAACTTGTATGCAAAGAGTGTGTTTGGGGAGGATGCCTTGGTAAATGTGAGTGTCGAGAAACAAGCAGATGGGAAGCTTAGTGGGTACATCAGGATAAGGAGCAAGACCCAGGGGATTGCTCTTAGTCTTGGAGATAAGATCACTCTAAAACAAAAGGGAGGCAGTTAGATGTGCAAATATCTCAACATCGTTTGTTTCATCAATGCTACTGGTATTCATTCTTGTTTTTGCTTGTGAATTACTGCTTCAATCTCCATTGAAATGCAAAATTTAGTAATTTTGTTGTTCTGTTTGCAAAATGCAGGTATTTAGCTACTCGCATTTTGAAAGATGGCTGCCTTCAATCCTCATTTTTGTTGTGTTCTGTGTATCTAGGGGTAGTGGCGGTGGGGCGTATCGAGAGTTGACATTGTTGTATTTGGAGTTATACATATTTCAGAAGCAAAAAGGTCATTGAACAATGGCCAAAATACACTGCTTTTTGCGTTATGTTAAAACGGGATTTTTGCGACTGATTCTTTAAAATAGTATTGAATTCAGATCGTTATTTCAGTGCCATTGCTCCCTAATAAAAATTATCCATACTTTTTTGTGTATATCCCTATTCCTTTCTGTGGTTTTTGCTGTGCTTGAATTGCCATCTTCATTCAGAATGGTTCTCTGCCTGCTCAATTTTACTCTCACAGCTAAAGGTTTTCCAAATCTAGGTGTTACTGTGTAGGAATTTGGTATTAGTCGGTTGTCTCAGGTGCTCGGTTAACACAGACAGATAGAAGCCGGTAGGCCCAAATTAAGACATGCCGGTGCCAGCAAATATTTTTCTCGCAACCCTCCGGCTTTGATTTTCTATTCCACTCACGGATGATAAATTATTCCACCTACCTAATTAACATTGCCAGTTCTTGTACTTTTAACATAAAGCTAGCCAGGCCTCCGGGCGTTTTACCCGGTTTACTCTTGTTTCATAGAAAAAAATCACGACTCGTTTTGAGACTTTGAAGCTCTGCGCAGATTACAAGCAGAGTGAGCATTAGCATTGGGCATTAAGTCCTTTCCCTAGAGGGGAGAAACCGTAAATCTTAAGTATGCTTTTCGCAAGATGTATTTAAATTTACATGCTTGCACTGTTGTTTGAAGCCGCATACTTGGTACAGCAATACCATTTCAGTTCCTGTAGTCCATAAGCAGAAGCATCGAGTTTGTCCCGTTGAATGATCATTTAGTTAATGTTATCACTATTCTGAGGACTTACTTTGCACTACAAAATTGGAAAATTACGTCTTTAGTTTAGGATCTCGCATTTCTTATCTCAGAATCAGAAATTTGATAAAAACGCGACAGAACCCATCTTCAGTTTAGGGTTCTTGGTAAATAGCTCCAGTTGCTTCACTGAAGCTTAATATAAAAATTCAACTCATGTAGGGAATATATGTCAAAAGAATCATAGTATAAACAACAAAAAGGGCTTCAACATAATCAAGATTCCCATATTGATGAAATTATCTTGAATTAGACACAATCAAATAATCACTTACAAAGTTTCAATTTTTTGAAAAACGATGATACTAGGGACTTGGGGTAAGGTTTTGTAGCCAGGCAAGTTGGAATGTTTTCAGGCTGTTCAATCCACAGTTTATGAGCAATACCACCAGCTGACAGCTTCTCCGACAAGTTCAATATTTGGGTTTCTCCCTTCACCTCAAGGGTAACCTACATGTTCCGGAAAGAAAACAGTGATCCCAGCGTTTAGCCCATGATATTATTTCAGGCGGTCAGACCACCTTGCAAGTGGCAAGCAAACACTAACCAAGACTCAATTAAAAGACAAATCAAGGAAGAATTATTGGACCATACACAACTCCAGATAGAGGAGTAAATGATTTACAATTAAGACCTCGTGACATTCGTTATCATGAGATAATGAGATATTGTCAAATATTTGACTATTGCACCCACAGCGAAATTAATTATCTCAAAAACATAACAATGCTTAAGGTAATTCCCAGGGGAAAAGTTGATGATTAGAAGGCATAAACATAGAAATTTAAAGTATTAACAGACAATGGAAATGTCAATGCTCACTATCTTCCATTTCTTTAATTTAAAACCTATGTGCAGAGCAGGCTCATTTTAAGGCAATGGTAAGGAACTAACCAAAAACTGATCTTTCCTAGTAGAACAAAGTATCACCTTTATTTAGTTCCAAACCTAGTAAGAGAATGGATAGTTTCATGGGATAAAAGGATCGAGCTCTCTCCATTTCCCTGTTCTGCTATGACATTATTATTGTGACTTAAAAGGACCGATTCACTGATTTTTGGGGGTGCAAACATCCCAAGCAAAGAAAGATCTTGTGGGCAACACTAATGTGAGCGTCACGATGAGGATGCCTTCCATTGCCCAAATCGTACAAGAATAGAGAGAATAGAACGGGAAAAGGTTACATTAGCCTTTATCACCACTTTGACCCAAACAAAAATTAAGTTTTTCACAATCACACACTATGTTGAAGCTTCATTCTCAACTTTTACTTAATTTTCACTTATTTCTCGTCTTCTAATCATCAATTTATTAGGTAAAGTCCTTGACTTCAAAACAAAAAAAATTATAATAAATCAATTTCATTCACGGGAAAATAAGAGAAGAAAAAAAGACAAAACTTTGCTTACTTTGTGCATAGAGTCTAAATTTTCAGGGCTGCAATACTGGAGGGTGTGAGGGTCGTCCTTGTGAGACCAAACGGCACTGAGGGAGGCATGGCATCCCTGTGTTACTACGCTCCCTAATGGCCACTTGTCTATTAGGTCTCTCCGAAGCACCACGTACTGCACCAGCACGTCGTTGTTGTTCCCGGCTGTCGGAGGATCGATATTGGAGGGGGAGGGGTGGGAGCTTGGTAGACTCATTGAGCTCGAAAGCTTCCAAGTGGTGAGGCAGATAGGAAAAGAGGGATGAACCCTAATATTATTAAAGCTTCTCGCGGGGAAGGGTAGTAAGCTGCTGCTAAGGAATATGGTGAACCTACACAGATACGGCGAGGTAAGTGTAGCCATTGGCATAAACAGGTTGCGGATTTCCTTCGACAGGTTTTTTAACTAAGCTTGGGCCGCATCTGGATATTTATGGATCTGTGACTTTTTAAAACTTTTGGGTTGGACCGCCATTTATAAATAATAATTTTAATCCATTCCTCTCTAAATGGTTAGCTCTATATTTATAATCCAGAACAAAAATTATTACTTTTCATGTTAAAAATAACAATACGTAAATAAATACTAAAAATACCTCCTTTTTTTGTCCTTTGCTCGAGAAATTAAAACCAAAAAAAAAATTAAGAAAAGGGTAGTAATATTAGTGTAAAAACATGAGGTCTTGATTTGTGATCCCTAATTTATTCCTCATTAATTAGAAATGGGTATGAAATATAAATTTGGCAGTCGAGTAGAGTAGAGTAGAGTAGACAAGTAATTGTGCAAGATCAGCATCAGATATATAAAAAAAGATAAAAAGCAATGCATGGGAGGCTGATCATGTAATTTGGTTTATTTGCTTGATTAATTTGTTTGAAACATTATTGATGGGCAAAGGTGGGTGTGTGTGTGTGTGTGTGTGCGTGTGTGTTTTTTTTTTTTTTTTTTCATTTTGGTATATTCTGAGTGGCGAAAAGGAAGCTCCTCTATCCCTACCTCTTTCAGCAACAGTCTCTCCTTGCCTGCTTTTGAAAATTCTAAGATTTTGGGGTGGGATGGGATGGGATGCATAGAGATGGAGGCCACGTGCTTTTCAACCTTTTATTAGGTTGAAATATCGCAATGACAAATAAATGTACACTTCATGTTTCCCATATATATATATATAATTAAAACTTCTATCTCGTTTTTTCTTTTCTAAGAACAAAATTAATATAAAATTTCCAACACCTTCCATTTAATACGTCATCATTGGTTGTTGCCATGCATTTTTCAACACAATATTATTCATCGCAAAAATTATTTACTTAAATTTTTTTTTTTTTTAAATAAAAAATAAAAAAGAGAAGCAACTGATCTCCGAGTCTGGTCCGTGTAAGATTATGATGCCATGCCATCTAGAAATTGAAATAAAAGCGTGGATAAGGATAATATGAGAAAAATGGCGTCATTCAGATCCTTCTGTCTCTTATCTAACAACTGAAATGTCCAACACGGTGCCCATGCCATTCGATCATTCACTAATTGTCCTACAGCACTGCGTACGACGAAACACCACGAGGATCGAATAGAATAGCGTTTAAAGTTTAAACGCAAGGAGACCCCATAATCAAAGAAATTCTAGGGTAGGAAAGGAACCAACTCTTCAACACACACATATACATGAACACCCCAAATCCATATATCCATCATCATCATCCATATCGATGATTTATATATATATATATATATCGATAACCATAAATTATTTCATGTCCGCTAAAAAAAATTAAAAAAGAAATTATTAAAAAATATATATATAAAATCACGTGAAAGATTTTATTTGTAAATAAAAACCTTTTATTTATTTATATATGTACTCGTTAAATTTTTTTTTGGTTTTTCTTCTGATTAAACAGACAGCTGGAGGTGGGTGGTAGCTAATCTAAATCCTAAAGCATTTTGATTGATGCTCCAAATAAAAAATTAAAAAAAATTAAAAAAGGGGTGTTATTAACGTTCTACGTCCAGATCTGTAAGAGAAAAACAACTCTGAGACTTGAAACTGGCTTTCAGATTGCACTGATGCAACTTTGGTTTATTTGCTGCTACTGCTGATACTCTTTTATCATTTGACGATGATGTTGATGATGATTCTGATGGGGATGATGATGAGGATGGCGTTTCTTTATTCTCTGCGTCTTCGTCGTCTTCAATCAAAGCAAAAAGGGGCATGGAGTTGGGGTTTTGCCAAGAATAAAAAGATGACTTTCTGGACCATCTGTTTGCAAGTAACAACCTTCTCTTTTTATTGAATGGGTTCTCAGCCTTTTGCAGTTCTTTTACTTCTTTCACTGAGCTTACATCTGACAGATTACCAAATGATTTTGATTTCCCTGCATAATAATTCGACAATCCCCTCCTAAACCAACCAACCAACCAACCAAGCAAATCAGACTTTTATAATTCATTCATTGTAATAGTCAAGAATAACATCTAAAAACGTACCAAACATAATTTCAAATTTCAATTAAAGGATATTCCCGTCAGAGTTCTATGCTTGTTCTATCATAAAATCAGAGACAGAGATTCAAGACAGTCCCTAACTTTTTTTACTACCAACAACAAGAGAATCAAAGTACAGCGACAGCAAAATAAAAGCTACAAATCAGCACCATAACCAACAAAAAGAAAAAATCCAGAAAACCCCAAAATTTGAAAATAAAACAGGTAGTAATTGCAACCAGAAAAATTCACATAGAAACTGGAAAAGACACTTTCTTTTTTTTTTTTATCCGAAATAACTGGAGAGGACACTTGATAAAAGGGCAAGAGTTTAAAAACATATATAAAAGAAAAAAAGGAGGAAGATACTAACTTGATGGGAAGAGATTCCTCCATAGAACCAAAAGAAGACAACCCTCTACTTCCCCCAGACGAAACGACGCCCTCTTCCTCTTCATCATCGCTGTCTCCAGGAGATCCGATCGAGGACGAACTGTCCGAGGATACATCCCGAGAGCCGCGATCCGACCCACCACCAACATCGTCCTCCTTGAGAAACAAGCAGGAAGAGGAAATCTTCTTCTCCGTAGGCTGGTCTCTAGCACACACCGCCGAAGCAGCAGCAACCTCGATGCCGAACGTAGAACCCACCATGAGCTTCATTTTTTCTTATCAGTTATCTCCACGAAGCTCGAATAAGAAAATCCCAACTTCAACCTTCCCCTCTTGCTCTTGGTCGTCGCCTTCGCTTTCTCTTTGTCTTCCAGATGGGTTTACTGTCAACCGGAAGCCAAAGCTTATAAAAGCATACTATAAATTGAAAAGCAGAGAGAAAAGAAAGAACTAAGGTGCACAGGTTGAGGATTTATATTCAGGCACTCACAAACAAATGGATAAATGGGACAGGGGGCCAAAAATAACAAGGCTATCCATGTACGATTTATCCCCGTTATTCCATTACTTGTTAAACATCAAGCAAAAAAAAAAATATATATATATATATATATATCTTAAAAAAATAAAAAGATGTGAGATCGACTCAGATCAGATAGTTTGCAGATAATATTTAAATTTAGACACTTCTTTTAAAATAGGTTTTATTATTATTATTAGTTTATTTAATTGATGTCTATAAATATTAAATAAAAATTATGTAAATATTAATTTAAATTTTTTATTTAATATTATTAAATATTGATTAATATTTTTTATAAAAAATAATTCATTAAATTATGGGGGTTTTTTTTTCTTCTTTAATATCATTTTTAATTCGTATTCCAATTATATGCCTATTCAAAAAGAAAGTTTGATGTTAAAATCCTCCGGCGGCGAAATTGGGGCGGGTAGAAGTTAGAACACTGTTTTCAGACGTTGCCAAATGAGGTGGCAGCGACAAAGATCACAAAAATCCCAAGCACTATGTTTTAATCTAATTCATCTACAATCCCTTAACGTAGCTATTTTATTAAAATAATAATTTTTTATTTTTGGCATTAGATTTTTTAAAAATTAATTCTTAAAATAAATTTTTTTATTTATTATGAAAAATCAATAAATGAATTATCAATTAAAATTAATTGTATATTAAAAATCATCAAGTGAATTACATATTTTTTATATACATAATTGAAAAATCAATAACTTAATTTTTCTAATAATCAATTGAAAAATCAAAAATTGAGTTGCCGAGTTTGAAAATCGATAACTCAATTGCCAATTTCCCCAGGTAATTAAAAAAAATTTTGCTTACAAATAAAAAGCTGCTTTTACTAATAAATTTAAATGTTTATAGAATAAATCGATGGCAATAGTCATTGTTCATGTAACAGGCAAAAAGGATACATTGAAATGTTGCGAGAGATAATGAGTTTAATTTTTTTCAAAAATTAAAATATTTTTTTTTTAAATTAAAATAATTTTTTAATATAATTGAGAAATCGGTACTTCTCAAGTTTAAATTAGTAATCGACATATTTATTTGTAAATTTTTTTTTAAATTAATTTTTTTTTTAAAATTTAAGTAAGAAATCGAAACATCAAATATCGATTTTTCATTCGAAAATTAAAAAATTAACACTTGATTTGTTAAATTCTTATCTATCCTGATACGTCGACTTTTCATTTATTAAATTTTCACCGTATATAAAAAATTAATCTATTTCAAAAATTAATTTTAAAACTACCTAAAGCTGAAAAAAAGAAAAGAAAAGGCTTTATACCCTAAAAGAGAAAGTAAGAATCCCATTCACATAATAAAAATTTTTTATTTTTTTATGCTTCATTTTAACTTACATAAATTAAAAATACAAACGGAATCTTACTATCATAATTCCGAGGCTGAAAACATACCTATGGTACATAGTTATAAGATCTATCCACATAAATAGTATTAATCAGAAACTGCTTTTATTCTTATTGACCATTTCTACTAAAAGATTTTAAAAGAAAACCATTCAAGCTTTCCCTTTTTCTTCATAAATATATATAAACAAAATTTACTTCCATAATTTCATACCAAATTTAACATTTATTTTCTTTCATTCATTAATTTACGAAATTTGGAGATGTGTAATATTATTTTTGTTGTTGAAAGTTAGTAGAAACACGACTCATATGTCTAACTCTCTTTTTTTTTTCTTTTAATGATAGCAAAGAGATCATAAAACGAATAACTTAATCACCTTAGCTGTAAAAGAAGACTTTTCATTCAAATTTACCTAGTGATAGTGGAGCTTTTTTTTTAAAAAAAAAATGATGGGGATATGTGGGCCTCCAACCAAAGTCAAATTTAAAATAGGTGCGATGGAATCTTTATTCTTTTAGGTAAAACCAAACCCCCACCCCCACCCAAAAGCCACCGTTGCGGTGCCTTTGGTTTTGCACCGCGTTCGTTCCTGCGCTCAAACTTCACTACTTTTTCGATGAAAGAATGAAAGGGGAAGGATCCGGGTCAAAATTGGATTTTCAGTAGAATTTAAAAATTATATTTTATTTTTTTTCACCAATTATTTTTATTTATTAAATATTTAATTATTTTTTATTGCTTTAGTTTACTTTCTTTTATTTGAGCTTTTATATTATTTATTTAATATAGTAAATAAATTTTCATACCTATATAATTAATTATTCAATTAATTAAAATATCTAAATAAATATATAAATAATATTTTAAAATGCATTTAAACTTTAAACATCATTAAAAATATTTTTATAAATATACTTTTAAATTAATATTTTTAATTTTTATTTTCATTCCCGTTTCATTATAACTATTACTTTTATATTAAAATATATAATTTACCGTTAATTTTAAATTTATTATTATTATAATTAATTTATCTGCCATCACTGTTTTCAATAAAAAATACTAGATAATTGAATCTAAATCCCCTTTTTTTTTAGTTTGAATAATATTAAGTATTTGAATTCACTAATCAAGTCTTTATTTTTACGGCCAACTTTATAATTTGGAGATTAGAAGATTCGAACCCTACACCATAAGCAAATGATTAATTTTAGTGCTAAATAGATTTTTATTATCAAAGTTATTAATTTTTTTATTCAAAAATATTTGTTGTTGATAAATGAATTTAAAATTAATAAAGTAAAAAATTAATTAAATTCGAGTAAAAATAATTTTAATATATATATGTATTTAATTTATAAATATGATTAAAGACATAAATAAACCGAATGATAATCACATATTATTATAATTAATAAAATTAATGGGATTAACTTTGAAGTTTGGATGGATCAATCCTCAGTCAACCCAAGAATTTCACCGCGGGCCTTTCTGTATTATACTACGTAACAACTGCCTGCCCAACTAAGATTTATTACGTGAGATTCACGGCAATGAAAATTAAAATTATTCACTTGTTTGTTTTGCGATGAGTGATGACCCTGGCCCACGGCGCGCCAATGGTTTGAAATTAAAAATAAAAAAATGCCAATTAATTGCTATTTGCTCCCGAAGAAAGAATATTATTTTATTTTTTTAAAGGGCCAGAGATGATATGGTTATCACTTTGACAAGAAATGCCAATGAGAGTTGTAATTGATGCATTGTAGACTTTTCCAACCCGGTCGCTATTGCTATTGGCAGACAGATATTCAAAGCCTAGGTTTGATAAATTAATTAAATTTAATTTAATTAATAAAAAAAAGTAAATTATTAAAACATAAAATGAAGGGTAATTGAGGAAATTAGTACTTTTGATTTGAGGGGTGACCAGACCAATGCCTATTTGTCTTGCAAATTGACCCTAGGCTTCATCTTATCCCTTTGGATATAAGATAAGACTATAATAGTTAATATAATTAATATAGTCTAGTTGCAGACGAGGCTTAGGTTTGGGTCGTTGGAAATTCATTATTTAGTGTGAGAGCATCTTTTAAATGGGGCCACCCAACTAGACCCATAGATTTGTCATTACTTTCTTTATATATGGATAATTAATTAATTAAACTTAATTAAGCTTCTTATGATTTATTAATAGCAACTGAATGGATCCCAAATTAAAAACTAGATCTTACCTAGATCATGTCTCTCGTATTTTAATATATTTATACACATTTATTGTGAATGAGATGAAGCATGCGGTCAATGGAAACTTTGTAACAAGATTAAAGAAAAGATTTTAACCTTTAATTACTAGAGAATACTATTAGTACCATTTTGAAAGGAAAACTGAGAGTAAATATTATTATATATTTTTTTTATATCCCAAATTTCGATAGGTTTAGAGTTTTTGAAGATTTTAGACCAAAGGACAACAACAACTACAACAACAGACATGAGACCGCTGACTCTTAAGTTTCCAGCAGACCAGAGCTTGGAACATTATCACTAAATACATGAACATGAGTTAGATTCGTGGTGGGTTTGACAGTAATATCCAGAATACGAAGCATATAAATATTAATGAAACCCAAAATGAAAAGTTGCATATCAGTGTCAAGTTGTCGCCTTACCTACCAAACATCTTATTGGAGGATATTTTATTTTTGTTCATATTTATTATTATAGGATTTTCTGGGCATAAATAAAGAAGAGAAAACATGGAACTGAGCATTTAATAGAAAACGAAAGAGAATTAGTGAATTATTAGTCTGGTCACTGACCTTTGCCCTCCAAAATGGGGTTCGAAGTCAAGTTTTTCGGCAGGGTTGATTAAGTCGGACACGTGGCTGAAGATCGTTACAAGGAGGTACCCTTAAGACAAAGCATATACAAAAGTTGATTAGTCTAAATCCATGCAAGTTCAAAGTATTTTATCTTTTCTGTCTTCGGTGACAAATTGACATTGGTTTTGAACCCAACGTGCACGGATTGATAATCAGAATTTGCTTCCAATTCTTAAAGCAACTTTGTTATTGTTTGCGATGACGAGAGCATTTCGGTTGTCGTACTTTCCCACGGCAAACGAAGAAAGACCAATTCCAAGGTTTTCTTCAGTTTTGTTGATGATTTTGACTAAAGAAATCTGCTGCTCTGCTCTGCCATAATTTAATACAATAACATAGTTGTCATCTTAAAGTCTAAAGAAGGACATGCCTCAACTCAAAGCGATAAGATTGCTGACAGCCGCCTAACAATAAAATGAGCCAAAAAAAAAAAAGCAATGTAAAATTCATAGGTCAGCTAGGTTTGTGTTCTGATCGAAAAGCGGCTGTTTTCAAAGTTGAAACCAATATTTGATTTATTAGAAGAATCTGGTCAGGCTGCCAGTTCTACATAATTCAACGAGCGGCTCAACTCAACTCAAGAGATCAGAAGGCCGCTTCAATATATTTTGACGGAAACAAAATTTATTACCTAATGTAAGGGATTAACATTGATTCATAACATTCTAGAAAGATTTTTCTTAAAAACCCTTCAAATGAAATATGTTGACCAATTCCAGACAGCAAACAAGTAGGCATGAACAAATCAAACAATTGTGCTCCTTAATATTCAAATCCCACTCCCGCTTCCAGAAGACTGCCACGCTACAACTACCACTCTAAAGCCTACACTACATACATCTACATGGTCATGGGTACAAAAAACCGATACATGATTCTTCCTGGTAACTGGTTTCTGCCGAAGGTTTAGATAATCAAGCAATCAATACCTATATATTAAAATGATCCCATAAAGAGGTCAAATGCGGACAGCTGTCTACGTTTTCAAGGTCAAATTACAAAATGGTAAACTCAAGTAAAAGTATATGAATTTTAAGTGAGTATAATACCTTATTATTAATAAGGAAAAATGAATTCTTTTATCTTTTGTCACTAGAGATGACGATAGATAGTAAAAAATTTAAAAGCCAAACTATTGAATCCATTTTTAGGAACTTGAATATTTTATATTCGAATATTATATTTATTATTTATAGTAGATTCAAAGCGAATTTAGATATAAATATTTGGATATTTATTATCCAAATTTATTTTAATTTTGGTTATTAAATATTCGGATTTATTATTCAAATTTGATTTATTTATACTCATAATGGAGTTAGATATCCTACATTATTCGATATCTATTTACATATTTATTTATTGTTCAATTTTATGTTTTTCTTTTCTTAAAAAATGACTTAATAAATTTTGATATTTAACGAACTTAGATTCATGGATATTATTTTTTGAATTGGATCAAACAGTAATATGAGAAAACATTTTGAAAGAATTATAAAATTAATTAATAAATAAAATATTATTTATTACAATTATCATAAACAATTATTAATAAGAAATTTTTTCTTGCAAAACATGCAATACAAAATAAATCAATCAATTAAAAGTATTTATTATCTACAATTATTATAATAAATGATTATTAATAAGAAAATACAAAACATATCTAAAAAAATTTGATAATATTTCATCCATTAAAATTAAAATGAAATACTAGTAAGTGTAGATACTAGTAAGTGTAGCTAGCCGGTTTGAACTCCCATAATTGAAAAAAAAAAAAAAAGTGAAATACGATTGGTAAAACAAATCAATTTAAGTTTTTTTTTTTAATCAATTTGTCAGCTAATTTTAAGAAAAGTTATTTATAATTTTATGTTTTTTATTTAAAATTAATTTACTAATAATTTTTTTTGTCTGAGAGAAAGATGTAACATGAAATATTTAATTTTTATGATAAAAATATAATTATTTTAATATATAAAAATATATTAAAAATTTTTAAAAATATTTAAATAGATAATTGCTTTTAATGTACTTGAAATTATAAAAGAATAAAACCCCAAATCCTAAGCAAAGCAGGAGAATCATATTTAACAAAATAATCCCTTGGTGATTCATATACTAAGTGTCAATTTTTCTTTTCAAAGTTTTAAAAAATTACAAAATGGGTTGTGAATTAAAATGATTTATACTTTATAATTGTTACAATAAATAATTACTATTAAGAAGCTAATAATTTTTTTAGATATAATAGCTTTGAACGTGATATTATTATATGACCTAAATATATCGTGAAATAATTAATATTATATAAATATGATAAGATATAAAAAATAATATAAATATGACATATACACAAGATCGTATCAATATTTATATAGTACATTTATCAAAATTTATACAAATATATAATACTTTAAACAAAAAGTAAAATATATGAATTGTCCATTTAAAATTTTTATCATGTTGATGAACTAAAAATATTTGTAATTTATAATCATTATAATAAACAAATACTACTAAGGAACTAGGAAAATATTTTTTGATGTAGCAACTTTGAATAAGATATTATTATATGGCACAAACACAATACAATAATAATTAAAACATTACAAAAATACTACATGATACAAAAATAACACAAGCAATATATGGATATATAATCTTATTAATATCAATATAATGCGAGTTATTTAAATATCAAAATTTATATAAATATATAATACTTAAACAATAGATAAAAATATATGAATACGATAAGAATAAGTGCTGGTCTAAATTTGTTCTCAGTGGCAAAAAAAAAAAAATTGGAAAGATTTCAAAATGAAATAATAAATGAGAAATATTTATTATTTATTATCATTATAAGAAATAATTATGAGTAAGAAAAAGAATAATTTTTTTAATCAAAAACGTGAAATTAGGAGAGAATAAAGTTTTAAAAGAATTATAAAATGATCTAATGAACTAAAACTGTTTATTATATAATTATTAAAAGGGAAATAAAAAAATTATATAAAAAGATTTTGTAATTATCTTTTATCCTTTAATATGCAAAGAGAAAAAGAAAGATCATTGGAGCACAATTGATCAATTTGAACTTCTACAATTGAAAAATGCAAAATACGATTAGTAAAAAATTGTTTTAAATTTTATTTCTCAAAGAATTTGTAACTTATTTTTTTTTAAGTTAAGTTTTATGTATTATTTGAAATTGATTTAGTAACAAACTTTTTTTTAATTTTTGAAGAAGATATAATTTGAAATTTATATATTAAAAATATAATTATTTTAATATATTAAAATATTAAAAAAATTTAAAAATAATATTTTATGTAATATAATAATTAAAATTATATATAAAAAAATTTCAAACACCAGCAGGGAAGACTAACTAGTAATCAATTAGAATACATTAATCTATACATGCATGTCATCAATTTCTAATACATGAAATATTATTAAACTGATAATTTTATATTTTTATATAATTTATTATATTATAATTTAAAATATTTTATATTTTTATAAATTTTGATATAAGGTGGATAATGTTTGCGGCTTTTTTATACAAATAATATATATTTTTTTATTTACGAAAATAGGTTAAAATTAGATTATTTACCGAAATAGGCCAATTTTTCAATTTAATTGAGAAATCGCCATTTCAAATGGCGATTTCATA